>MU226446.1:146106-169268 GCA_018584345.1 Thuja plicata
AGTAAATATGCAGAGTATACCAATCAATCCATAAATGCATATGTGAAATGTAAAACAATAAAGTAATAAACCATACACACATAACACATGGATTTTAACGTGGAAACCCTGTTAAGGGAAAAAACCAAAGGTACTGGTACCTCAAATTTTCACTCTTCTAAAGTGAGCCCTGTTAGGAGCCAACCTTATCAAAGGTTACAAACACATTGTTAAGTGCAACCTTGTTAGATTATTTTATACATATAGGTTGTCACTTAGTACCTGGCATCTATTTTGCTACCATCCTTGAATCAGCCTCCTTCTTAGACTATCAATAGGTTTTAGGCAAATCTTGCTACCATCCTTGAATCAACCTCCTTCTTAGGCTGTCAATAGGCTTTATGCAAATTCAATGCTACTTTCATGAATCAACCTTTTTTGGCAATCTGTAAGGATATACCTCAATTATAGAAGACTGTTAAGTCCTGCCCTGTTAAGAGACTTGATGCTTCAATGGTTAAACTGAAACACTATGACCTATTTCTAATGCAACTTTGAATTGAAGATTTTTAGATCTATTTAAGTACAATACCTCTCTGATCAATGTATCAATTCAATTCCTTTTTCTCCACACTTTTTTCTCTGTGATGCTATGCTTCACTATTCATCAGTGTCTACAGAATTCTTTAGCTCTCCCTTAGCTTGATTGATCAGGACTGTATGAAGTTTATCCTTCACCAGTTTCTCTTTAGCATCCTCTTTTAATTTACTCCCCTTCTATGTATCTGATAGATTTTGGAAATGAATTATGCTTTTCTCTTATATAGACATGATATTCCTTAATTCATGATTCTTGAATCTTGGCGTGAAAAACAATCGAGCCAAATTGATTTATTTCTTTAACTCCTGATTTATTTCATAGTTATCTTCTTGCCAACTGTATAAATCTTCTTTAAATAAATTACTTAACTGTGGTCAAATAAAACAAATAAAACAACTAGTTAAGTCTATCCTTAAGCTCTGCCAGCTAGATATTTTGTCATTTTTTGAACTCTCAATTTTGTCGGTCAATTCTGTAGTTCATCATCAGTGACAACTGCCAGTTTTTTCGGTGTAACTCTAGTTAGCTTCAGGATCTCTGTCCATTGGGCAACACTATCTTCTATTCGTTGGGCATCCTATGATTCTGCTTCATCGGGCAACACTGTCTTCTGCTCGTCGAGTATCACTGTGACCTTTTTCTCTGTCTTTACCAATGGTGTGCACTCCGTTGGTGTTGTTTGTCACTTAGTGAATACTTGACTTTTATGCATTACTAAAAGCATAATCATTGTTCCATTAATTCTCTGAAGTCTTTGGCATTATGTACATGACCGTACAGATGATATCAAGTTGACATCATTGACAATACAAACCATTAACTAATTTAATGTTTTGCATCATCTTCAACTTAACATTATCAAACATTCAATCAGTTACATGTCATCAAAATAATCTTATTTAATTAAAATAAAATCACTTTTTTAATAAAATAAAATCCTCACTTAAAGCTCTCTTTTTGATGAAAAAAAGGAAAAAAATTAAATAAACCAAATAAAAATAAATAAAAAATTACTTTTTTCTTTACACATATTCCTAAGTGGTGGGATTTTTCCTCTTACTTGCCTTTTTGGGGATTTATCCCACATTGCTCTTGAGGATGCATTCCTCTCCACACTTTCCTTTATAAGCAGCCCTCTCCTTCTCATTTAGGCATTCAAGGTTTTATGTTATTGTTATGCTGCAGGTTTTGGAGAGCAATTTTGGAGGAGAGTTTGAGCACTTGAGCTTGAACATTACAACTTCTCTTTTCTTATCTTCTTCTCTCATGCATCCATGGGAATCCATTTAGATTACTCTTGCACTTGCATGTTATATTAGATTCATATTTCATTTCATAGAATAATCTTGCATGGATATTTCCTTTCATAGATTAGTTTTCTTTCATGCATTGTTATCATATAGAATAGCTTCCATTTTCATTTGCATGCATATTTGATGATCATGGAGACTAGCATTCTTTCTTTTCCTCTTTTAACCTCTTATTTTATGGTGTAATTGCATGGGCACAAACCAGGTATAAACTAAGGGCCTCCATTATAAACCCTTGCACTCCATGAATAGAGAGCTATGATTCGCCATTTAAGACCTCATTCTTGAGCAATCTTGGATATAATGACTCATAGAAGTGTGTCAACATTTTAGCACACATGTAGATCCTAACATATATTTATTGTAAATCTTCTAACAAGGTAACACATTAGCTCATGTTTTAAGTACATCATTTTAGTGGGTACTAATCCCCACCATGGTTTTTTCCCTATTTGGGTTTCCACGAGATAAATCTATGTGTCAAATTTTTGGATGATCTTGGATGTTTATTATTTTAATTTTCTATTATTAAGGTTAATCTTGTTGCAAGGTGTGTGCCTTGGTCTCAGTCAGGCCATGCAGCAGTTGGTGATAAGGGTTTAACAACCTCCTGTGGATTCTATAAGTCTAGTGGTTGTATTAGACATAAATAGTTCAAGCTTTTGGTGCAACAAAAACCACCCAATCTAACAATTGGTATCATAGCTAAGGTCACAGGTTCCAACCCCATGCATGTCCCGAGGGGGGATTATTGCAAGGTTTTCACCCTTGGTCTCGGTCAGGCTATGCAGTAGTTAGTGACAAGGGTTTAACATCCTCCTATGGATTCTATAAGTCTAGTGGTTGTATCAGGCATTAACAGTTCAAGATTTTGGTGCAACGGAAACCACCCAATCTAACAAATCTTGTGAATGGTGATTAAAGTTTAAGTGATTGTAAAGTTAGTTTGTCTAGTTGATTACCAATTCACCCCCCTCTCAGTAATTTGATCTGAGGTATAATAATTGGTATCAAAGCACTGGTCCTCTATTGTGGTGAAGCTTAACAACTTGAGGTTAAGATCCAAGAAGATGAGAAAGAAGGGTCCTAAATTCACAAGAGAGAACTAATTAATATGGTGTGGTCAAATGAAGCTCTATCTTAAGGTCTTGAGTGATCAGTATTGGGATCATGTGGGAAATAGGTATATTGTTCCCCCATGAACCCTAACTCTATATCAGTTGAAGTTTAAGCATGAACATATTTCTACTATGGAAGCTATTGCAAGTACTCTTTCAAATACAGAGTATGTTGATATTAAAGACTTAGATACTGCTTATGAATTGTGTGAGAAGTTGAAAATTGTCTATAGTGGAGATCCACATGTGCAAAAGGAAAAGGTTGACAACTTAAGAGGAAAGTATGATGAGACAAGAATGCAAGACAATGAGAACATTGAGCTATACAGTCAGAGAATCAAAGAAGTTTTTGTTGTTATCCGAGGTGCTAATGGTAATCTTCCTGAGGAGGATGTGGTAAGAAAAATGTTAAGAAATATATTACCTCGGTATGTTATTAGGGTTTTAGCTATTCATGAGCATAGATCTTTAGGAAATTTTATTGTTACTCTAGATGCATTAATAGGGAAATTAACTACATTTGAGTTAACTAATTATTAAAATAACATGCCTAAATTTGAAGGTACTTTCAAGTCATAATTGACTCTTGCACCATCGAGGAAAAGAAAGGAGATTTCTAACAGTTCTACTATATGTCACTCTAATGACTATGAATATATCTTATCTAAAGAAAGAGATCAAGAGGATTTGGAAGCCTTGATTGCTAGAAGGTTTCTTAGAGGGAAAGGTAAATACAAGGCTAAGTTACCTTTGAAGTGCTTTGCATGTAAAAAAATTGGACGTATTGCCTCTAGATGCCTTGAAAAATGATGGGAAGGAAAAGTCTAGAAGATTCAAGGATAAGAATAAGAAATCTTGCTTCCTACTTGAGGAAGGTGTGACCAATGAGTAATCAGATGGAAGAGATGAAGAAGAAACCATGTTTGTTGTAGTTAAGGAAGATCCCTTAGAAGAAGGTGAGAGATATTTGGTTTATAACATGAATCACGGGGGTAACTGGATTATTGATAGTGGGTGCACTCATCACATGATGGTGATAAAAGAAAGTTCATCAAGTTGGAGGAATGTGATGGAGGCTCGATAAGGTTTGGAAATGATGCTCCCTATTTAGTAAATGGTAAAGGATCCATTTCTTTGAATGATACACCTATTTGTGATGATTTTTACTAGGTTTATGATTTAAGATATTATTTGTTAAGTGTTGCTCAGTTAAATAACAAAGGTTTCAAAAAGGAGTTCAATGGAGGTTTATGTAGAATTATTGGGAAATTGGGAGAACTTATTACTACCGGTGAAAAAACTAGAGGTAACTTGTTTCATCTAAATTATAATAATAATAGTTGTCTAATTTCTAAGGTTTAAGATTATTGGTTGTGGCATAAGAGGTATTAGAAAGTGACCACTTTTGCATGTTATGAATCACTTTTTGGATATCATTTCTAAAAACACATCTAGCATATTGATCGATTGAATTGAAGTTAAGTTCTGGAATTGACTAAGTACAGAAGCAGAAAGATAGAGTTCTTTTGGGTATCTAAGATCAAGATCAATGAGTTATGATGTGTGATCTTAGAGGAAGATACTATGGGGTATGTATGACCTACATCTAAGATCAATTTGATTTTGGTTACGATTATAGAAAGTTAGAGAGATTTGAAGATAGGTGACAACAATAGAACAACCAAATAGAGCAATTGGATAATAGCGATGATTTGGGGAGTATGTCGTGGAATCCTAGAAAGATAAGTTGGATTATGACTATGGATAATCTATATTTTGGTTTTTTAAGAGTGCCAACTTTGAATTTTCTATTTGCATTATTAATTCTATTTCGTATTGAGAGTTGACTGTGTAATATTGGTTAAGTGAGACGAATTGGTAATAAGAAAGATATATATATATATATATATATATATATATATATGAAGATTTTTTGTAAAGCGAAGATATATGGAAGATCGATGAGTGAATATATGTGTATGTGCAAATGGCGGAGTAGAGGATGACAAAGATCATTGGAGAACTATGACTGGAATCATCTAAGAATTGAAGATGCTTGTTTTTGTTTATTATTGAAGAACACTTTGTAACATAAGTTTTGTTGTAAGAGCTCTAAGCTCAGATGGCCCCTAACAGGGTGTTGTATACCTTTAAAAGGGTTGTTTTCCTCTAACAAGGAATTGTACTATGTAATATTCAGCTCCTAACAGGGCTAGGTCTCCTAACAAGGAAATTATACTTTAGTGCATGCTTGTGGGTACCATCCCCACTAGGGTTTTCTCTTGGTCAGGGTTTCCTCGATAACAAATAATGGTGTTATGAGTTTTATGTTATTTTTTTATGCTCTTTTCATTTCAGCAAGTTTATGGTTTATGTGGAATTTGTTTAAATTTTATTTTAAGTGATGTAATACTGATTCACCCCCCTCTCAATATTACTTAATCCTAACAAGAGGTTCTGGCATGTAAATTTTGATAACTTGATCAAAGTCATAAAGATGAAGTTAGTGAGAGGTTTGTCTAACCTAGTGAAACCAGACAATGTAATGTGCAAAGAATGTCAGCTTGGGAATTTAACTAGTTCTAGTTTCATTAGTAAAAAATATTCTTTTGAATATATCTTAGATTTGGTTCATACTGATCTATGTGGTCCAATAAGAACTAGGAATTACTATGGTGATAGATACTTCATGTTATTTGTTGATGATTTTTCTACAATCATGTGGGTTATCTTTTTAAAGGACAAATCAGAAGCTTTTCACATGTTTAAGCTTTGTAAAGTTAGAGTGGAGAAGGAGACTGGTAAGACTTTGAAATGTCTTAGATCTGAAAAAGGAGGCAAGTTTACTTCACATTTACTTCACATGAGTTTACTACTTATTGTGAAGAACAAGGAATTCAAAGATAGATGTTTACACCTAGAACACCTTAGCAGAATGGTATTGTTGAAAGAAGAAACAGATCTATCATTGATTATGCTACGCATTAATGATTCAAAAAGGTGTTTCTTAGACCTATTGGAGAGAAGCGGTGAGCACTATAGTTTACACTTTGAACATAGTTTAGCTAAAGAAATGTACAAACAAAACTCCTTATGAGTTGTGGTATGGTAGAACACCATGTGTTAAGTAGATGTTACAATAAAAGAGATGAAAATTATGGAAAGTTTGATCTAATAAGTGATGAGGGGATATTCTTAGGATATTCCTCTAAGAGAAAATCCTAAAAGTACATGTAGAGGAGAAAAACCAAGATAATGGAAAGTTCTAGTGTAAGAATAGATGAATTTTCTGAGAAATATGATGAATCCAACAAGAAGGAACCTAAAGACTATCATGGGTTTGTTTATGTTAAATAGGTGGATTAGGACACTATAGAAGAACCAATGGAAAGATAGGTTAGTGAACATGAATAGATACAAATAGCAGAAGAAAATCTTAGAACTGAACCGATATGCCTAAGTATGTAAAGCTGAATCACTCACCTAATCAAATTATTGATCACAGAAATGTAGGTGTGTTAACTAGAAGAAAGGAAAGAAAAGGTACATGTTTGTTATCTGAATTTGAGCCCAAAATAGTAAAATAAGCATTGGAATATGAAGATTGAGTAAAAGCTATGGAAGAAGAATTGGAACAAATTGAGAGGAACAAAACCTGGACATAAGTGCCTAGTTCGGTGGGCAAGAATGTGATTGGTACAAAGTGAATTTTTAGAAATAAGATGGATGAGATGACTAAGTGGTAAGAAATAAGGAAAGATTGGTTTCCACATGATATGAAGAAGAGGAAGGCCTAAACTATGGTGAAACATTTTCACTAGTGGCCAGACTTGAAGGTGTGAGAATAGTGCTTTCTTATTCTTCTTACAAAGGATTCAAGGTATATCAAATGGATGTTAAGTCCACTTTTCTTAATGGTATTTTGGAAGAAGAGGTATACATTGAACAACCTAAAGGATTTTCTAGTTCTAAAGGTAGGATATGGTGTGTAGATTATAGAAATCTTTGTATGGATTGAAACAAGAACCTAGAGCATGGTATGAGAGGTTCCACTCATATCTGATTCAAGTTAGTATTTTTCAGAACAAGTGACAACAACAATGTGTATTTAAAGACTGAGAAAGATGATAGATTACTAATTATAGAGATGTTTGTAGATGATATCATTTTTGGTGGAAATGAAGAGTGGAGAAAGTCATTTGCAGATGAGATGAGGAAAGAATTTGAGATGTCTATGATTGATGAGATCAAATTCTTCATTGGATTGCAAGTTCAAAAGATGAAAGATGGTATCTACATAAGTGAGTCCAAGTATGTAAGAGAAATACTAAAGATTGTTGGACTAAAGGACTCAAAACCGGTTGGTACCCCTATGGTAACCAGTTACAAAATGTCAAAGGAAGATGATTCTAAAAATGTGGATGAGACACTTTACAGGTCCATGATCATTAAAATATAGTATGTTGTACACAATAGACCAGATATAGCACAGGCAGTTGGATTAGTAGCTATATTTTCTTCTAATCCTATGGAATCTCATATGGTTGTAGTGAAGAGAATCTTTAGATGTCTTAAGGGGACTGAAGATTATGGTCTCTTGCATGAACATAAAGGTGATTTTTTTTTAATGTGTTTACTGATGCTTATTGGACAAGTAATGTTGATGATTGAAAGAGAAAAAGTGGAGGTGAATTATTTCTTGGTGAGAGGCTTGTATCCTGGAAAATTAAGAAGCATAATTGTATACCTAAATCAATAGCTAAAGTTGAGCATGTTGTTTCTGCAATTAATTTTAGTCAGATAGTGTGGAATAAGAAGATTCTGGAAGGGATTTAGGAGAGGGTAACTGAACTGGTGGTTATTGTTGGAATTATATTGGAATGATGTACTGAAAGGGGAGGAGTGAATCAGTACCTCTAAAAATTTTCTTGGTTAGCCCATTAACCCTTAATCATCTGTTTGTAAAATATCTTATCTAAATATTCATCTTTCTCTACGTATATGCAATCATATCATAAGTTCTTTAATATGTAACCACTCAAGAAACATTCATGAAAATAGATAACATATGACACAAGATATGATATCGCAGAAAACTCCTGTTAGGAAGTAAAAACTATGGTGGGGATTGTTACCCACAAGACCTCACTATCTGCAGATAAGAAGGGGCTGGTTAAGGCTTACAATTGGTCACTTCTGATGACCTACCCTGTTAGGAGTATTATAGTGGAGACCTGTTAAGATCTACTTTGTTTGAATCTTTAGCAACACTGTTAAGTGTGCACTCTGTTAAGAGATTTGTAAAGAACAGTTAAGTCCACCTTCTACAAAAGGATTTTAGATGTGATACACTTGTTAGAATGAAACTACATAAGTCTTTGAACTGATGATGTATGCAATCTCTAATTGCTGATAACAAATCCAATAAAGCTTCCTATGTATGAGTAATCATCTTTCCATGATTGAATAATACCTTTCTCTGCTCGTCGGTAGCCTCTATGTGTTCTTGATAACTGATATAATCTATTTCTGAACTTTGCATGAATTCTGCCTTCTGCTCCTTAGATGCTCTTTGTGGCTATCAACAATAATGATTTTTTTTATAACTCACAATTGATTGAACATCTATTTATACTATATTTTAGCTCTATTCTTGATTCACGCTTCGCAAGTTAACTCTAGATCCAAGGTTTACAACTTGACCTTGATCTTTAGTTAGATATGTTTTAGATCCATTAGGATGCTTTAAAACATTTACATAAAGCTTTCTTGACCCTCAAGTTATGATTTAAAACAAATTAAAACTCTATAACTAGAATTACAATGCTTTATCTGATGTGTAAAACTCAGATCCACTTTTTGCGGGTTCTCTAACTGACTGTCGATTCTGAAGGTCGGTTTTCTTTATCGCCAGTGTTCCTTTCTTGAACTGGTCGTTGGGTATGCCTTTTCTACTCCATTGGTTTTGTTCTCAAAACTTGTATCATCGGTGATGATCTTCATGTTATGTTATTGACCCATTGATGATGTCCTGTTCACTTCATCGGTGCAACACTTGTCGGTGTTTGTCAGTCAATTCCATACTTAGCATTTTCTCATGACCTTTTGTTCTTTTAGGTATGCTCGTTTTCTGCCAGTAATGCTTGTAGTCCACTGGTAGTGCTTGTACCGATGATCTCTGTTAATTTTTTTCACTAAGTGTACTAATGGCAAAATTAATGTCATCAATCTCCCCTTTTGACATTAGTATCAAAAACATGATATGTGCAACATACTGAGTGTATTAGTATGTACACCTATGTACACTTATTTCTTAGTCATTTGAATGACTCCCCCTATGTATATTCTAGTAAGTGTAAGTATATATACATATCCTTATGTACTTTTATTTTCCCCCCTTTTTTTGATATATTGTACATAACTATCTTCACATATCAGCTCTTCCTGTACATACTACTATACATATAATATTCATTTCCTTTCTATTCCTCCTTTTTTGATAATAAAGGCAAAGGTACTTACATTTTGTCAAAAAGGTGGGAATGTGAGGCTTGATCTCCTCCATCATTTTTTCCCATTTTTCCTTCAACATTTCTAGAGCCATTTTCTCAAGTGATATCCTTACATGTATATCATAGATGATATCTACTACAGACATCTCTGGGGTTGCAATAAGGTTTCTTGCTTCAAAAATATGCTGCTATAGAATAGTAAGATTAGGAAATATGTGTGCCTTTAGCTCTGTAATCTCACCTCTTAGTTGTGTTTCAACATCCCACATTTCTTGCCTTATCTTGTTAGCCTCAATGACCTTGTCATGATGCACCTTGATACTATTATCATTTGAGGTTAGGCTTTGTGCACTTACTGTGACATTAGAATCTATCTCTGCTAACTTGTCATTATTTTTCCTTTGTAAACTTTTCAAGCGTGCACATCTTTTGAACTAAGGTAATTGCTTCAGCAATCATTGGCTCTAATTGATCAGTTAGTTCAGAGAGCTTTACCTTGTTCAATGCCACTTCTTGGCTGATTTTATCAATTAACTTGTATTGATACTTCTTTTCTTCTTGTTCTTCCATAGCTTGTTCTGCATCTATATTCTGGTCTGTGATTGCGTCGGTAAGAATAGCTATTTGTTCCTTAACTGTGGCATTTTGTTCAAGTTTTACCTCAAGAAAAAGTTGTTGGAGAATGTCTCTTGCCTTTTCAAGTGCCATTGTTTCCCTGTGTTCCTATATCATTTTCTTTTGAATGGCTTTCCTTTGACATAGCACTCCAAACTCTTGAAGTTTATCACTATCCAAAGTGTTAATATCCCAGTTTGGGACTTCTATTACTTCATCCAGTGTAACAGCCAAAATGTCTTTCTTCAATATTTTCTTCTTCTTCTTTGGTTGGGTGGTAGATTAATGTACTACCATTTGTAAAGCTTGAGATTGGGTTGACTTGGTAGGTGAGGGTTGAGAAGATAAAGCATCCTTCTATATCTATTTTGAGTCCACCGGCTGGTTTGGTGAAGACATCTCCTCATTTGCCGTAGGTGTATCAACAGATATATCTTCTTTAAGTTTTATTCCTTCATCCTACTTGACTCCTTCACTTTTATCCTTTTCTTCACCCTTTCTCAGTGTATCCTCTATTTTTTTATCAACTTCTTTTTTTTGTTCTTTTGACACTTCTTGCTAATAGTTGGTTGCATCTTGCATTTCTATATCGGTATCCTTTTGAGGTTTGGATGCATATTTTTCATCAGTACCCATATCCTTGGGTATATTATCATCTTTCTTAGATGATTTTTCCTAACTTGATTGAATATCAATAGCATTTATTAATATATTCATGATTGTAGGTGTATTGATTGTTGCAGTATCAATAGTTGTATCCTGTCTATCGGTATTGCTCTTTGCAATATTTATGTCTTCATCTTTTTGTACTTATACTACTGGGTCTTTTCCTGTAGTGGTATTGAAAATGTTGTCTAACCATGATTCATCATTTATATCATCATCTAAGTTACCTTTTATTTTTAACTCTTCTTTGGTAACTTCTTCATCCTCTAAACTGATGTGAATTGGACTTGTTGGTACCTGATTTTCCTCATTGTTTTTAGGCCATTCTTCATCTATAATATCGATATGTTTCTGGCTAGTTATTTGTACTTCCTCACTGTCTAATTCAGCTATTGAGTTATCTCTCTGAGTGACCGTTTCCTTCTCATATCTACTCTCCTCAGTAGGATTGAGTAACTTGCTCCATTTATCATGGGTTTCTTGTTCTAGCTCTATAAGATTTTCTTCAATAAACTTATAAGCTCTCATTTTGGGTGAGAAATTTTTTGCATATTTATCCATGATTTCATTGATTTCTTCTCTTTTATATTTAGGAGGCATAAGAGAAACAAGTACTCTTTCTCTTATCCTCTTCTCCTCATGGAGTGCAAATGTGAACCTAGAAGATATTCTAATTAATAGTTCTTGTGGTACATCACGTATAGTGAATTGTAGTGGGACATAATAGTGTCTACACATTTTAGCTATAAGTGCATCTTCAATCTTATTATGTTCTACAGAATCTCATCTCAACCATTTCCTAATCTTAGGATGTCCAATAGATGATGCTTCAAAAATGTACTTACATATTTCATCAATGTTTTCAGTTGTTGATGTTACCTTTGCTGCTTCCTTTGCTTGTTTGATTGTAGTGTTAGGCTCATCCATAGTTGAGTCCTCTAAATCCTCATTTGTCTTAACAAATTTCCTCCTTTTGGTAGGTGCCCTAACTAGTTGTTTTTCCTTTGATGTGTCAGGTTTCCTTTTATACACCTTTCCTTTTACCATGGGAGAAGGAGTTGCATCCTTTTCTGTTTGACTCCTTGTTCTAGACTTCTTAGGTGGAGGAGGAAGTGGTGAATCAGAATTTTCTTCCTCTAATTCATTTTTTTATGTTGTATCACCGATGGGTATCTGGTCTTCGGTGATTTCCTCCTTACCCTCTTGTTCCTCTTCACCTTCCCTTTCTTCTTCGTCTTCTTCTTCATAAGATATATATTCAAGTTCTTTTTTAAATTCTTCACCATTATTTTTTACTATTTTACAGCCTTCTTGACAATAAGATTTGTTTTAATCTTTTATTTGGCCTCTTCATAGGTACCAAATCTTAGTTGCTTGTTGTCCACTGGTTCATTTAGTAGTGCCTCAATGCACTCATTGGCTAGTCCTGCTTTGATTTCATATTCTAACTTTGAAAGCCATGATTTCCTAGGTACTACTGCTTGGATGTATGTGAAATCAGTATCTACCATGAAATATATGTTCTCTCTGTGTTCCTCTATCAGATTTTTAGGAATTCTTGTTCTGGCTTGCAACATTTCCTTAATGGTTTTGAAATACTCATGCATAATATTATTAAAATTTGTTCCTAGTGATTCTATGAATTCACCTATCTGAATGGCTATGGGTCTACTTGTGTCCCATACAAATTTTCCTATTGAAGAAAAGTATTCTTAAAAGTAAAAGAATATGCACATGAGGGAACCAAACTTACAAGTGTTTGTCCTTGAAGATCTTATTGTGCACATGTTCTCCTCCAGTTGATGTAACAAGATCTCTGCAAGATCCATCTTCTTTCCTTGTTTGATGATCTTATATGATGTGCTCATAGCTGTACTTGATATGATATTCATTTTTCTTTCTTGGAAGATTTTATATCCAACAACACATGCTCCAAACTTTAGCTCTATGTCAGTAATGGTGTTTACCTTTAGTGCCCTTTTATCTGATTTAGCACTTTTCATTTTTTCCACTTCTGCCAGGGATGGGTGCTTGTGAGCTTGTGGTTTATCAGTTGTAGGATAACCAGTAACGACATGAATAACATCCTTTGTTATTGGATTTGGCTTATTTAGCCATAGATTCTTGTTGTGAACTCTGCTAAGAACAATATTTATCCTTTCTATTTTGAAGACCTTGGGAAAATGCAGTGCATTCATGAGTCCCTTTACTTCCAAATGTTTGTGCTCTTCTTTGAGATTTCTAGCTTCATCACATAGTGCCCTATAGGAATTATCTAGGTCTAGATCTCCTATTTCCAAGATCTTGTCATGAATATAGGACCTTACGTCCTCTACCAATAAAACCCTAGGTGGGATTCTGGAGAATGCTCTGGAATCATCAGGTTGTGAAGCTATTTTAGGGTGTAGCTTGTATTTGGGTTCAGCACACGAGCCTCTGCTGACAAGCTTGAAATATTTATTCTTATCTTCCTTAATCTTCTCAACTCTAGAAGTCGATGCCATCATGTTTGCAGAAATTTAGGGATTTTCACAAATAAAATAGTGTGATTGGTGAATGTGATTACTTACAGATTCTTTGTGATTGCATGTGAATGTGAATTCTTTGTATCAAATTGATTCTTGTTGGGTCACTCTCCAAATTTCTCTAAAATCATTCTGCTCTACTAAAAACTCATGGGTGTGAAGATGAGTTTACCCGTCGGGCTTTTATAACCTTTTTGTGCCCTAAGTTGTTATTAATGCTCACCAACTCATTGGTATATAAAGACTGAGTTTGTCGGTAGAGGCATTCACAACATCTTCAGTGTCTGTGCAAAGCATCAGGGTAGCCAGTAGCTTTTGTGACTTCATCGATGATTGTCGGTAAAGTTGTGAAGATAACTTTTGTTGACTCAAGGTTCACCGATGTCCGTTGGTTTACACTTAGTAACTTGGCATTTGTGTAATGACCGATACATTCCAGTAAGTAGTGCTAACTTTTCTGTGTGTGTATACTGATGCAAATTGTGCCCAATAACCGATGGTTACTTTTCAATCGTTTAGCAAATAACAATATATTGCATCTTTATTCATGCTAATATTACAATATGAACTATGTGTAATGGAACCGATGCATAATGTAACTTGTCATAATGCAGTTCCATACTTACTTGTGCAATCTAGTTGGATGTAGTGATGTCACCAGATCCATTGGATGGGGTGTCACCATTTGCATTTATTGTTCCAACACCTTCAGTGTTTGTAGATTTTACCCACATCTTGTTTCTCATTCTCTTGATGTCATCAATGGTATTTCCATTGGGATGTGTTCTTGTGTCTGTTAGTCAGTCTTTCCAATCTTTTATCACATGTCCAACCTTATGACAATGCAAACATGCCATACCTGGATTGGTCCAACCTCTTGACCTTCTAGTCCACTTTCTCATACAGTTGGCAGAAATATGACCATACCTTCCACATGCTGTGTAGTTTACCCATGTGATATAGTCCCAAACATATGAGTTACCCACTCTTGTTGGTTTGTATTTGTTATCAGTTTCTTTTAGTGTCCAGGCCTTGTTGTTCTTTTTCCAGCACTCTTCATGCGTATGCCCATTCATCTTGTAGGTAGGATAGTACTTGTCCATGTAGGTTTTCCTTTTTGGATTTGTCACTTTGGATCTGCATTCATATGCCTTGTGTCCTTTCTTTTGACATTTATAACAATTACCAATGAAAGTAGATTATGCTTGAGAAATACCTTTCATTTTTCTTCTGCAAATGTTTGAGGTGTGGCCTGGTTTTCCACAGTGATTGCATGATAGCTTCTTGGATCTTGGGGTTGTGAAAGCATTTCTTTGATCTGTTTGATTGGAAGATTCACCATTCTCGTTGTACCCTAATCCTGTGTAGTTGTTGACTTTTCTCTGTCCATCAAGAAAATCATCCATCCTTTTGTTGCTTTCTTTAGCCTTTTTTATCAATTCATTGTGTTGAATCTGGACTTTAATTTCATGTTTCAATTTTTCATTCTCTTCTTTTAGCTCGCCGATGATTTGTATTCTTTCAATGAGTTCTATATTTAGTCTGTTTGCTTCTTGACTCATAAGAATAATCTGGTTGGTAACCTCATGGTGATGCTCAGTTAGTCTTTGAATCTCTAATTATTTCTCTTGTAGCTTCTCTGTTATTTTCCTCATATCATCAATGGCTAGTTTTCTTTCATTTTCAGCTTTTCTTGCATCATTCATAACATCAATCATTTTTACCATTTGAGTTTCTTGACCGATTTGTAGCATCTTGATTTGATCTGTTAGATGTAGATTGACCTCTTGTAGACTTGTGATTTCTTCTATTGATGCATCTGAAGCTTTGCTCATTGATGATTCTGCTGTATCAAAGTAGTCTTGTATTTCTAATTCTTTGTAGTCTTTCTCATTCATCCTAGTTGCCATATCCTTTCTTTCATCAAGAAGTTTTCTTAATTTTATTCTCACCTCTTTATACTACTCATAGTTTATTTGCATCTGTAACTGCTCATTCTCAATAGTCTTGTTCAGTCTGTACTTTTCCATTGCTCTGATCTTTTCTCTTAAGTCTTTAAGCTTTTCAAGAAATAGACTTAGCTTTGATACCAATTGTTGGAATTATATTGGAATGATGTACTAAGAGGGGAGGGGTGAATTAGTACCTCTAAAACTTTTCTTCGTTAGCCCATTAACCCTTAATCATAAGTTTGTAAAATATCTTATCTAAATATTCATATTTATCTATGTATATGCAATCATATCATAAATTCTTTAATATGTAACCATTCAAGAAACATTCATGAAAATAGATAACATATGACACAAGATATGATATCGCAGAAAACTCCTGTTGGGAAGTAAAAACTGCGGTGGGGATTGTTACCCACAAGACTTCACTATCTACAGATAAGAAGGGGCTAGTTAAGGCTTACAATTGGTCACTTCTAATGACCTACCCTATTAGGAGTATTACAGTGGAGACCTGTTAAGATCTACTTTGTTTGAAGCTTTAGCAACACTGTTAAGTGTGCACTCAGTTAAGTGATTTGTAAAGAACGGTTAAGTCCACCTTCTACAAAAATATTTTAGATGTGATGCACTTGTTAGAATGCAACTACATAAGTCTTGGATCTGATGATGTATGCAATCTCTAATTTCTTATAACAGATCCAATAAAGATTCTTATGTATGAGTAATCATCTTTCCATGATTAAATAATACCTTTCTCTACTCGTCGGTAGCCTCTGTGTGTTCTTGACAACTGATATATTATCTTTCTAAACTTTGCATGAATTCAACCTTCTACTCCTTAGATTCTCTTCGTGGCTATCAACAATAATGAATTTTTTTTATAACTCACAATTGATTGAACATCTATTTATACTATATTTTATCTCTATTCTTGATTCACGCTTCGCAAGTTAACTCTAGATCCAAGGTTTACAACTTGACCTTGATCTTTAGTTAGATATGTTTTAGATCCGTTAGGATGCTTTAAAACATTTACATAAAGCTTGCTTGACCCTCAAGTTATGATTTAAAACAAATTAAAACTCTATAAATAGAATTACAATGCTTTATCTAACGTGTAAAACTCAGATCCACTTTTTGCGGGTTCTCTAACTGACTATCGGTTCTGACGGTCGGTTTTCTTTGCCATCGGTGTTCCTTTCTTGAACTGGTCATCGGGTATGCCTTTTCTGCTCTATCAGTTTTTTTCTCAAAACTTGTATCATCGGTGATGATCTTCATGTTATGTTATTGACCCGTCGGTGATGTCCTGTTCACTTCGTCGGTGCAACACTTGTCAGTGTTTGTTGGTCAATTCCATACTTAGCATTTTCTCGTGACCTTTTGTTCTTTTGGGTATGCTTGCTGTCTGCCGGTAATGCTTGTAGTCCACCGGTAGTGCTTGTACAGATGATCTCTGTCAATGTTTTTCACTAAGTGTACTAATGGCAAAACTAATGTCATCAGTTATCTATTGTGACAATACAAGTGCTACTAATATTTCAAAGAACCCAGTGATGCACTCTAAGACTAAGTATATAGATATCAAATATCATTTTCTTAGAGAATAGGTACAAGAAAGGGAAGTAAGGTTGGAGTATGTGCCAAATAAGGAGAAAGTTGCTGATATTTTACTAAACCATTGCCTAAGGATAATTTTGAGTATCTAAGAGGTTGGTTAGGGTTCATTCCCCTATATTCTCTTAATTAAAAGAAGATGCAGTTGCATCAGTCCCAGTGTATTAATTAAATATTTTTATGTGTGGATTGATGTGGTGAGGCTACTCCTTAGGGAGAGCAGTCTGAGTAGTGATGTGATTTGGTTAGTTAGGTAAAATGTATAAAATATCAGGAGTATTTGGCACCTTTGGAATTGTTGTCAAAGGGGGAGAATGTGTATGGAGATAATGTGAAGATGTGAAGATGTAAAGATGTATATGTGCTTGACAAAGAGTGAAGTTCAGTGTAAGGGGGAGTAATTGCAAAATAGGTAAAAGACAGAAGTGGAAACATTTTTCTTAATGTTTCACATTGAAGATGTTGATGTAATTTTAATAATGAAGAGAGTGTTTCCATTATTGGTGAGGCATATAGTGTTTCCACCAATGCCAAAGGGGGAGATTATTGGCATATCTGATGCAATGATGGTAAGTGTTTTTTGGTGATGACATAGTGATTTGATTACAGGATGACAATATATTATATTTTCATTGATGTCAACTATTGAATTTGTGTTCTTAATATGTTTTCAAGCATATTTGTGATGAATGATGAGTTTCAACGAATTTCATTGGTTTCTATCTTTAGGAGAGACTTAGGTATGTCTCTAGATGTCTAATGCATGATCGCTACTACTGAAGTAAGTTTATGTGAGAGTTGTAATTGAATGGAGTATAATAGTATAACTGTTAGAACAATTAATGACAGGTGATAGATGATTTGAATGTCTTGTCAAATCTCTGATGTATCTTGTGGCACAGTCATAGGATATGGTGGTCAATAGTGTTCAAATTCTACAATTGCAATTACAACTAGTTTGAGTGACCAGTGAGAAGGATAAGTGATCGGTGAGAAGAGACATTGATATTCAATAGGTTAAGTATTTGTGTTCTTGTGCTACCTATTGGCACTCTAAAAAATTTGTGAGGAATGGGACACATTAGCATGCATTTGTACTATTTTGATTTCAAGATGCATGTGGGAACCAGGTGTTTTTTGGGTGGTTTTGTAAAATGCATTTGTCTTGTTAGCACTGCATTGGTTTTCTTTGAATCTTCTTGACCTTTTCTTTTCCCGGGCTTTCTTGGTTTAAATCCTATGCTTTGCCATGCAAAAGAAATCAAAATCCCTTTTGAAGTCATCTTTGAGTTTAATCACTTTGTC
Source organism: Thuja plicata (assembly GCA_018584345.1). NCBI lineage: Eukaryota > Viridiplantae > Streptophyta > Pinopsida > Cupressales > Cupressaceae > Thuja > Thuja plicata. Next base: position 164,310 of record MU226446.1, read on the forward strand.
ACGTCGGTCTTTTTTAAAGTGTCTCTAAGCTGCGCGAGTGGGCGACGAGCTGTCAGTGAAAGGGAATCGCGCAATCACGATCAACTTATGTCTAGTTTTGATTTGTGTGCGAGTGAGCGGGTTTAATGTTTTAAAAGTAATTCGCGCAGTTGCAATGTCTCATGAAAGTCAAGTTACAGGTTAGCAAGTCAACGATGGGTTAAAAGTGTGTATGTCACGCAGTCACTGTAAAATTTTGCTGTCTATATCATGCTCCGCGACTGAGCAAGTCTTGTTTAAATTTGAAGCAGTCGCATACCCGCATCAACTTTTATGTCAATGTCAAAAGTTAGCGACTGCATGATGAGGTCATGTTCTAGAGGTCGCCCACTCGCTTAGGTTCTAACTCACTTGTCTTTTGCAGTGCGAGTGCGCGGTGAAGGTGTGAAGTATTAATATGAAGATTCATCACTCAATCGCACAAGTACTTTTCAAGATTCATAATAGTCTGTGACCAAGCGACAAAGGAGCCATTCATTGCCTCGCTCACTTGTTGATGCTTCAAGGTAATCAAAAGTGAACCCGTGAGTGTGCGACAAGTTAAAAGAGGAAAGACATCGCTCACTTGCCAATCACTAAAGATGAAACGAAAAGAGCTCGCGAGTAGGCGACTAAAGAAAGAAAAGACACAGTCGCACACTCGCAGTCAGTGATAAAGTAAGATTTTCAAGCTCGCAAGTTTGTGACTAAGAAAAGAATAGATGCCATCGCTCACTCGCGCATTAGATGAAAGCTGGAGTATTAAGTGGCGCGAGTATGCGACTAGACAGAGTATGCGGTAAAGAAATGAATGTCGCTCACCCGCTCAAATCCAAAAGTTGCAGTATAAACAGCCAGCGAGTGTGTGATGATGGAATAGCTAAAAGAAAAGATGCATAGTCGCTCAGTCGCCAAGACTCAGGTGACATGAAATGTTAACTCACGAGGGTGCGACAGGATAAAGGTGAAGAAAGCATCTCTCACTCGCATGAACCCAAAAGCAAAGCATAAAAGGATAGCGAGTATGCGACAGACATAAGATGAGGTTCAAAAATTAGGTCATTTCTCACTCGTAGAAGATGAAAACGGAGAGTGTGGATGCCATTGGCTGGTGTAAAGCCAAGATCAGCAACCTTTACCAGCGCATAACAGAATGAGGGGCTGCGCAGCATGTTGGAGAGTTTAACAGTGTTTAAAATCAAATTGCCAAGTGTTTGGTATCTTCTGAAATCACAGAGACAACCTGCGCAATGTATGGAGGGTGGAATGTTCCTGAGGTTTGAAGACATTAAAAGAGAAGATCACAATTCAAGGAAAGCTACGCAGACCTATAGGGGGATGTATTCTTTGAAGTTTTCAATGCATTTAGATGTATTTACAAGGATAATTTGTGCAGATTGTCTGTGTTAAAGGTAAGGTTATTTTAATGATTTAAGCATAAATCTATAGATAATAATCCATGGGAAGTGGCACCTAGCCATGTGTAACAAATCTATGGTCTTCATTTGTAGAGATTCAACACCATTGATGAGCAGTTTTGATGGAGAAACTCAGAAAAGTGAGAAACTGTGCATTTTCTTTATCCCACATTGGCTGGGCAATGTCATTTTTGGTGTTTATATGGTAAAACACTAACTCTATTGGTAAGTAAGAGAGCCCAAAGGCTCTGGGTGAGCTCTTGAGAGCTGGAGGATTGGAGACATGGACATACCCAGTATTTTGAAGCAAAATCCGAAAATGCTTATAAACCATGATATGATATATCCCACATTGTCCCCACAAAGAAAAATGAAGTTTTTATATGCAAAAACAAGAACATGTAATTTGAAGATGAAAGGAGGAAGCTCTGCACACGCGATCACACATGGCGCCTTGTCTTGGGAAGCATGCCCAATCGGCTAGTAACAAAATTTTGCAGAAAACATCGCGCGCTCACGGAGAAAGAAAGCTGAGTAGTCGCTCAGTCGCAGAGGAGAAAGGTAGCTCATCACACAGTCGCAAAGGATTCACAATCGAGGACAGATGTTGCACAAGTGAGCGACGAGCTCGTCGTGCAGTCGCCAAAGAAATGTAGTCAGGCCAAAAATCACTGCGAGTGCACGATTGAGCGTAGTCGCACAGTCGTACTGGTTCATGAAATGGCTCGAAATGGTGTGCAAGCTCACGACTGAGCCAGTCGCGTAGTTTCTCAGCTTCTAGTCGCTCAGTCGCACAACTTGAAACAACCCAGTCGCACACTCGCAGAGGCAAGCTGGAGATAGTTAAGAACTAAAAAGTGATTTTTAGAACAAATCAACAAGCGCCACTTGTCAATTTCTGGTGCAATGTGAGCAAAAAGGGATTAAAATACACAGAGTTTTAAATTTGATTTCAATTCAATAGTTTGACTATTGAAAAATAGATAAGTAGGAGATATTTTTCCACAGCAATTTAAATACTGGGATGGGTGACCTCCCGGGAAGTCCCGGTGCTTCACCTCTATGAGCATCACCTAGATCCAATGAGTGCTAAGTGTTCCATTCATTCTCATGAGAGATGGGTTCATGTGAACCACTACTCATGAATTATGGGTCAATGAGTTTGACTCAAAAAACTACATAGTTGAATCCTGATAGCAATATCACTACTGAAAAATATTCAAATATTTTAGAATTATTCTGAAAATGTCCACGGAAAGACAAACTTTTTGATGATTCAGGGTGCAAATTTAATCAAAAGTATCAGCTATTATATACCGTTGGAAAGGTATTGAAGAGAGGAATCTGATTTTATAGACCATTTGAGGGCACATCAGATCAAATTTTGGTAGCAACAGAAGGAAGTGGCTGCAGATATTTTCTGAGAAAGAAGGACAGGTGTCGGTGACTAAATTTGTTTTTTCCTTTTCTCCTATATTTGAGTTTCTTCTCAAATTGTAACAGATGTTGAAATTTATGCTGCTGGGCAGCTTCCAGGCTTTTGAGTTTTAATTTTTGTGTTCATGGTCTTGCAATGTATAGTTTTAGATAATTTTTAATGAAAATCAAAGGAAATCCCTGTTCAGAACTTGTATGATGTCTTTGTATGTTTGTTTTGATTCTTGTATATTAACTTGTAAGGCATGTTAATATACCAGTTACAAGGTATCTATGTGTTTGAATCTGAGTTTCTCTCAAGGAGAGCAAGTCTTGTATTCAAATTTTGAGAATTTTAAGTCTGCACATGAATATGATGTCCAGGAATTGAAATGAGAAGAATGGCTTGCAAGGCATTTCATTCGGGTTTTTGAGTTTGGAGTTGGAAGTTTTCTGGGATTGCAAATCTATTTGACTCTGTTGCCCAATAAATAAGGCACTGGTCTCTGGTCTGTCTGGTAGTTTCTTCATCAATCAATTATTCAAATCATTTTCCCTTTCTGTTTAAAGAGCTTTGAATGATTATTATATCAAGTGTGATGGGCAGGAATCCATCCCCTGATTCACTAAAAGAAGTGAATCCAATAGGTACACCCACCTGAGCCTTTGATCTCAAATTGTAGGAGGGTTTGTTTGATCCTCGTTAATTAGCCTTTTCTTTGACAAGGTCAGGGAAAAATGCTAATAGAATGGCGACTCTACTGGGGAATAAGGTGAAAAAATCTTGTTAAAGAAATCAATAAATCCCTGGTGTGTTTAAGATAAATCAGATTTCAAGTGGGTTTGCCCATCTGAGTACGGCAATAGAATGGCGACTCTACTGGGGATTAAGAAATGCAATAATCTTGTTGAACTTTCCTAGAATCTCTAGTTTTCTAATTTCTAAATCTTTCGATCCAGTTTCAAGTCAACCCATCCGAGTCACTAACAGAATGACGACTCTACTGGGGACATGGTTGTAATCAGTCATGTTTGCATCTACCCTAGAATCTCTAGTTTTGAAAGAAAGAGTCAAGCTAATAGAATCTGGAAGTAGTTTCAGATCTGTATAAGGATACCTTGGAAGTATTTTATTGTAGTGAATATAAAAATAATTGTGCAGCTTTGCTGGTTGGAGAGAGCCCAGAAATAAATGTATGTGTCTAATGGCTTTTGCTGTTTGAAAACTGTCCTCTGCAAGGAGGTGGCAACTCTATGTTGAAATGAACCTGATGGAGCTATCAAGAAGGCTCTAAATATGCCAGATTTCTAGTCAAATAAATAAGAGCAGCTGCTGCAATTGTATTCCCAGGTAATCCTCATCTTTTATGTGAAAGAAAAGTTTCCTCAATAGGTGAAGAAGTCACTAGAAAAGGGGAAAATAGTTTTGAAATCTGTCATACTTCTTGGTTCTAAAGATTCGGATATCAAGTTAGAAGTATGTTGTTATTTTAAAAGATAGATGGTTGAAGTTGCAAGATTCATGACAAAAATATCGGGTATATGTTTGATTTGTTCAAATATATGTCATAAGTACCGTATATGATTTCATGAAAGATACAGTCAATAATGAATTCTTGCATAAATTTTTCTATGAAAAGATATGCGCCATTATGCTTTGATGGCATTCATGGGTCCCCAAATGAAATTCCTAGTGAGATTAGGAAGCATCTACAAAATTTTGAGGGGAAACAATTAGATTCAGCATGTAAGCACTTGTAGGAATTTTCTGATATGATGGGTGACTTTGAGATTCAGCATGAAGATATATACATGAAGTTGTTTGTTCAAACTTTAAAAGATAATGCTAGGGACTGGTTTTCGTTTTTACAAGCTTGTTCAATTTCTTCTTGGAATGAATTGCATGTTGCCTTTATGGAACAGTTTGGTGAGAGAAGGAGTTTGAGTGATATATTTACTGAATGGTTAAATCTGAGGATTGAAGAGGATGAACTAGTTCCTGATTTTAATATCAGATTTGCAAGAGCTTTACATGAAATACCTGAAAGTAGTCGACCTCAAGACAATGTGTGTGTTATGGTTTACTTTGATGCATTTGAAAAGAAGA
>MU226446.1:244337-256706 GCA_018584345.1 Thuja plicata
ATGTTCCAAAAAATCAAAGACCCTTAACTATTACAAGTCTTATGATATATATAGATTTGAGACCACCTTGGAATCCCTAAGGATGCAACAAGCTTCGGATGGTCTCAAAACCCTAACCCTAAAGATGCAAGAGAGACAAAAGAGAGAGAAGAAATGATGAGGTGACTGAGTCAAAAAGGTAAAATCAGATATTTGTTGTTCTTCTCCTGGCCTTGCAACTGCAATCTGATTGTAGATGGTAGCTGGTATAGTTATGTGAAGTCCTGGTAGTTGTTCTCGCCTGCTCACCTACATTTCTTTCTGAAATAACTGTCCATCTTGTCTATGAACAGTGTAGCGCCAAGTGGTACCTCACTCATCATCTAGAATTTCTTCTCTAAGCTTCCTGGTACTTCTGGAAATTCAGTCATAACTATGCTCTGCCCTGCAACACGTTGAATCTCCTCTTTTTCACCGACGTTGAAACAAATCTAATCCAGGAATCAACAGACTCTCTGTGCATGGCCTTTCTACAATTAGACCCTTCTGATCAATTCTGGAACATGAGCACAGAGAAACCATGGCTACCAAGCATTCATAGCGCCAAATCTGTCGCCAATCTTTCAAATTCAAAGTCCTGCGACCTCGCAATTGACCGTTAGTCTCCTTGTCGCGAGCATCGGTCCTTAACCATAGTTCTATCTCATGACCTGGCGACCATGCACTCTCTTTACCTTTGGCTGACCCAAGTCCATTTGGCAATAAGGCGACTGTGAAAAATCAAAGTCGCGAGGTAATTTTCTTAACTCATCATCCATCTAGTGACCCAGTGCCTAACTGCCTCTCATGACTGCCACGGTTGTCTCCCAGTCACCAGATGCTATCTCTTTATCCCGAGACTGCGCGAAAATGCCAGTCGCCAAGTCGGGTAATCCTTCGTCTGAGCCCTTTTGACTTTACTTTAATAGTTTGTATGTGCCCTTAGTCCTTATGGCGACATTGCGACAAGCCCTTAGCACCAAGTCGGGAGTAATTTTTCCCTGGGGCACTTTTATCTCCAGACTACGTGACCACCGTCAGATCCCTTCATTCCTTCATCCAACGGCCAGCGCGTAATCGCTTAACATTTCAACATACCCTTAAATTATCTGGAGACTTTGCGACTGAAGGAAAAAATACCTTAGTCTCTTTATCACTTGATCCACTTTCTCCTTCTAGCGACCTCCCAACAACCACTTACATTATGACAGATGTCATCTGTTGATTTGTCCACTCAATGCATACTGAAGAGCTAAGTCATTACTCCTGTTCTGGCGACATCCCGACTGAGGGAAATCACTAACATCAAATAGTTAGTCGTGGAATCGGGGCTGTTATCCCTTAACTGTCATTTGATCATGAGACCACGCGACTGAAGAAAATTTTAACTATTTGCCATGGCCTGATCTAGCGATCATGCGACATGAAGTGAATCGCAAAGTCTGATATCATTTCTTTGACTTTTTGACTTGTCTCGCGATCACCCGACTGAGCAGTGGGTCCCATTCTTATAAAGCTTATAACATAAAGTTCATGTGACTACCCGACCAAAGGAAATCGCCAAGTCTTGAGACACTGAAAGAATATTCCATTTCATAAGGAGACTACGCGACACCAGGCAAAAGCAAAGTCGGGAGAACATTTAGCATATTCGTTCTGGGTAACACGATTAGGTGACCTGACTTAAAGCACATGTCTTAAGTGACTTTGAAAAAGTAATGATGAAATATAAGACATGACCTAGGGTTTCAAATGCATTGTTTTAACTTGGATACATAGGGTTTTTTCAGGGTTTATGCAATTTTGGCAAGGTTTAGGCATGAGAACCTGAAAATTGTCAGAGGGCAGAACAAGGAACAAGGCAAAGCAGCAAAAATAGGAAATACAACCAACATAAACCATGTTAGTTGTATCAACAGTACAAATATATTTACAAGAAGGAAGAAAAGAGTACATCCTAGGAGGAGATTAGGGAGGATCTTGATTCTCCATAAGATCATGACTAAGAGGGAGAACATTAAGGGAATTCATATCATTTTTCGTTAATGTCTCATCACTAGAAGGAATCCCAAATGGAGGTAAAGCATCTATAGTGTCTTCTTCTTTCTCTAAATAATCTACATAAGGGGAGTGTTTTTTAGGAAAATATTCACCATCATGTATGAAAATGTCATCCATTAATAAATCACCCTCTTGTATCAAGTCATCTTCACAAGGAGGGGATAAATCAATGTCTGTATCCAAGGATTCATTCGAAAAAGTAGAATCATCCACAATGGCTTCATGAGGAAGAGAGTAATCAACATCCAAATCCAAAGTTTCATCCCAAATAGGAGGATTGTCATCCCTATCAATAAAGCACATTGTAAAAGGTTTGGAAAAAAATTGAAACAACTTGGGCAACATAATAACAAATAAAGAAATGCATAGAAAATAGATCTAGATATATCCAAATGCATTCAAATGAAATGTATGATGAAAAATGTAAATGTTTTTGTATTTTTAAAGAATTTTTGTGATTTTTATTTATTTTTGACATATAAATGCAAGAGCATAAAAGAAATCTACTTTTAAATGCATGTAAGATCTAACACAAGATGCAAATCTAACACCAAAAAGAAAGTGTTGTCTATCGTGGGTTCACCAAAATGTAACATATAACAATGTGTAACATAAGAAATGTAGCATTTGAAATATATGGGGGAAAGATAAGATATAACTCTTCCCTCCCAAGATGCACAAAGGAAATATCCAAATTGATCAACCCAAAAAGGATCAATGCGCAAATGAATCAATCATTCAGAAATGAGGGTAAAGAGGAAAGTCTTAAATTCCCATTTTATGGAAAGGAAGGTGTGATAGATTTAGAATGATTAAGGATTTGAATTGAAATTGATAGGAGGAATGCACTAACCTTAAATAATTGCAGATCAAAGAATGTTGTTTTCTGGGGTCTATACTCTATTTCTAGAAAATCTAAAGTATGATCTGAAAAGGAAACGCAGAGACGAACAAAACTCAGAAATATTTTTTTGATCTCAAACCATCTTATGAAAAAGGTCAACCTTGACCCACAAATGTCACCCCTGACCCAATACTGTCGACCCTGACCTACACAACATCGACAGAAAATTTGTTCGCAGAGCCTGATAGAAAGCTGAAAAGGTATCCAGATCTGAATCCAAATCCACAGTCTTGAACCTGTACCTACAAGAAAAAGAGGTTTTTTTGTTGGGGGGGAGGGGATTGCCTTGGTCAAACCCCAATTTTGGAATTAACCTCAAATATATGTAATTGAAATTGCAGAAGTAGACAAAGTAAATGCATAAATTCACCTTGCTTGTAAAAGTCCTTGTGGAGGATTGAAATCCTTCAATCCACAAGTATGTATGCACCAATGGATCTAGAATGTGGAATGTATTATGTAGGATGTCTTCAATCTCTTTCTTGTAGATTTCCAACACCAAGTCTTGAATGGGTTCTTGATTATGAAGAGGCTTGGAAGAAGATGGATGGAGAGATCACCAAAAAGGGCACTATGTGACTTGAATCTTTCAATGGCCTCCCATGGATCTCTTTTAATGCTTGAAGGCTTGATGGTGGATGAATCCTTTCTTGAATTATTTCTCCTTAGCTTTTTGGAATTGCACTTGATGATAGTTTGAGAATGCTTGATCACGATTAGAAGACTTAGAGAAAATGAGAGGAGAAAGCTCCCTTTTATATGAAACTAGGGCACAATCTTATAAGGATTCCAACATAGGATAATTATATTCCCATGAAAGCCTTTACCCTTAGGAAAGGACCTATATTAAATATAATTTAGGAATCGATTCTTCGGAACCTGAAATAGCTGACCTGGAAGCGGGAAATAACTTTTGCAAAGACCAACATTCGGAAAGTGTGGGACCCTGAGATTTGAACCTTGGGTCAAGGTCAAGGTCAACCTTGACCTAGGTCAAGGTTGAGGTTGACCTTGACCTAGGTCAGGGTCGAGGTCGACATAGAACCAAAAGGTTGGCCCTGACCCTGAGGTCAAAGATCTCAGATCTGCAGTCCAGGATGCAAAATTCAGGTTGGAAAGAAGTGGAAGTAGGGGAAGAATAGGGGGAAAGCTAGGTCTAGATCAGGAACCCATTAAAGGTGCTTGAAATGACCCCAAAACACTTACTCAGAAGGATAAACCAGTCTACCATGGAAGTGCTTCCATTTTCTGACTATACACTGATCAAACTGGAAAATAAAAACAAATGTTTTTGGTTGATGCAAGATTGCCAAGCTCCCAAGATGCTCCTACATCACATGTGATGTGACTCAAATAGCACATGGCTAACAAATGAGAAGCATTTTAGGTGATTATTTTCAGCCATACATACATATACATCTCATTAAAGATACTCAAAAGATGCTCATCATTGGTCAAACTAACATTGGATTTAAGATTAAAGTTTGAAAATTGGGTCAACCTAACATCCTAAGAATACTACAATTTATGCATTGGTTATTTAACATTTATATCAATGTAAAATTAGTTTTAGCCATAACATTTGGTGGAGTTTGGGTTACGACGTAAACATTAAAAAAGAAATTTAAATAATTTGTAAAAAATATTATAAAAAAACTAGCTATAAGGTTTTGAAGATTGGAAATGTTTCTTAACAACATACTTTAAGAAAATTTGGACTCTAATACAAAATTAACTCTCTGGGAAATAAGGAAAATACTATCTTATAACAATGTCACGATTTAAATACTTCAAATAATTCTCAATCTTTTGGTGAATTAGATGAGCTATTAGTGCACGTATCTTTGTTATGACTACTATATAAGTCAACTATGATAATCCAATTTTGAAGTGAAATATATGTGCAAATTATAATTACTTATCTTTGTTGATCTCGACTTGGCAAAATATGTGTAGAGCCACATGCAATTAATGACTTAGGATAACCCTAGTTTAAACTATCTATGGATATTGTTAGTGAACATGTTTTTCTTCTCTTGAAATAAATGAATGAAATGACTCTTAAACCCAAATTAAGAAAGAAAATTATCACTGATAGTTGACTTAGTCTCTCATGACTAAAATCTTTGCTTCAAAGGAGAAGCTACCTTTTATAAATATTTATCTTTATAAACTTTATTATAAATGAATCAAATTAGGGAATACTTTTAACTAGAAAGCATGAAAGGCCAACAAAATTGTATCAAAAACTTATAATAAAATTCTTTTAGAAAAATTTCAAATATCAGAGCCGATTGACTCTAATCTAACAAGATAAGTTTTACAAAGGTTGATTCAATCTTGTATCACAATTTGAAAGATGACTCATGAAAACTAAGGAACATACACACACAAATCAAAGTAGTATAACATTCAACTCCAATTGAAATTAAAGTCATACATTCATCAACCACTTGATTGAAGCAAAATACTATAATCTGCTATAAACCAACTGATATTATATATGCATGTCAAAATTCTTCAGAGTATAAAGTAGAGAAAATTTTAGAAAGTACGATAGTATAGAAATTGTTTTTCAAAACCTACAGAACTGACCCTCAAACAGTCATCAAAAATAGTATATAAAGCCACGCAGGGCTATTCAGTTTTGGTAACCAACTATCCATAGAAATAGCATAGTTAAAAATTAAACTATGAAAATAAACCAGTCCATCCAAAACTAATTAACCAATTGATCCTTTTTAACTGCATTATCATCTAAATTCTTGGTGGTTTCTTGTGAAGCATTCCATTCCTCAAAAGATATCAAAAATCTCACCAGCATCTCCTATTTTGGCATGGAAAATGTCTCGAACCTCTATTCCAAATATCTTTATAGTTTTGCATCTGTTTGAGCTTTTCTTTGAGCGACTTCATCCACTCGTATCTAATGACCACCAAGGATTCCACCCAAGCAATCATCGTAATGTCTTTCACCTCTATTTCTTTTAATACTGGCAAATATTTCATCTTCTTTTCAAAATAAGCTATCATATTAGCCATATCAGCTTTAGTTTTTTTTTCATGCCCAATTAGCTTGCTCAGACAATCAATATGGGTGTTCATGACCTCCTTAACACAACTTAATGTTTGAATAACCTGAGTGGATTCTTCAATATCCTATTCATAGAGTGATCTTTTCCACTCCACATTAACCTTAGTCACAAACAATGAATTCTTTTCCACGCCAGGCACTGCCTTTTCTGAAAGGAACTTGTCTATGTCATAGGTATAGACTTCTTCCATGTTTATTATTTCAGTCTCCAGCTAGTCCCTCTCTTTCTTCCATGCTTCAACATCTCTTTCTACAACTTCAATCAAATTGCCCAACTTTTTGGATAGATCTTCAAAGTCATGAGAAAAATTGACGATTTCCTTGATGAATTTCTTCATCCAACTGAAGAAATTCCTAGATACTAACCTTTCTTTATGAACCTGGTCAAGGAACCTTTGTTTCTCTAAAGACTTAACATCAAGTTTAATTGGGACCATGGACAAGGATTGAGGTATAGGGATTTGCAGCTATTGGATATATTCTGCCATTCCACTGAGCGCTTGTTTCAATCTTACTTTGTCATCTGCATCATTCCACACCCTATGGTTGATCTTTTTGTTGGCTAATCAAGATTTTCAAATTGGCAGCCCTTGTGGCTTGGCCCAGGTCAATTTTCTCTATAGTAAAGTCCTTCTCAGTGACCTCTTCCAAAGTCTTGTCAGATTTTGGTTTAAAAATTTCTACAACCCAATGGCCAGTTTGTGGATCTACATCCAGCATGACTTCTATCTTTGGCTTTTTGGTCCTTGGCATTTTTTCTAGATATTTTATTACCAAGTCTCCAACAAGGGTTGACACAGGAATGATGTTCCTTTTCTTACTTACTGATAAATCTAGCCAATTTGGAGATTTTGGGGTGGAAATATCTATCAAAGAGTGGGTGGTTATGTTCTTTAGCATTGATAAATCATGTTGGCATGTAGACTTATTCCATCTTTTAGTCTTAGGGGTATTTATTGGAGTACTTTACATCTTGATTTTTTCTTTGGCTCATGTACTTCCTTCCTGATTTTCTGGATCAAGGTCAATGTAAGAAGATTTATTAGACTCTTCTTTTCTTCTACTTTGTGCCCTGGTGACTCTTACAGGTTTGTCAAGAGTTACTTCCTAATCATTTGGGAGGATGACTGCTTTAGATTTTGTATTACCTGCAGAAAGAAAATTTTCAACTTCATTAGTAACTATGGGTAAGGACTGGATTTTTGAGGTTCTTGATCTTTTTCTGGTCTTTGGCCAAGTTGCCTCTTGCTTCTTTTTCTTATTTTTTCTTTAAGCCACCTCTTTGTCATTTCAAAAACTTCCTGAGTCAAAGCATTCAAATCTTCATCTTCATTCTTTGTCCAGTCTATTTTCCTAATAGTTGTGTGTTCATTTGGCTCAATATAGTCAGATTCCAATACATCCTCTTCATCTTCAATATGTTGGCATCCAATTTTAAAAGATAAATGAATGGAAATGATTTTTCTTAGGGTAAACCTAGAATGCAGTCTTCTTAATACCTCCATCACATTGACATAGTCATCCTAGTAATCTTCCAACTCTTTCTGATGAAGGAAAGCTGAATCAAATTTAAAATGACTCCCTATAAAATGCTTACTATCAAAGTAGTTTTTATTTTGATAAAACTGGAGATTCATCACTCCCAATTCTGTATCCAAGGAAGATGTATTATGCAACAATCTAAACCGGTAATGACCTAGCTCAACTGGAAATATGGAACTAGTAGCTCTCTTAAGTTTTTATTTCTTTTCTACCTGAAATAACTGTCTACAAACTTCAAGAAATGCATACTTGTCACGACAGTATCTAGGTAATTTCAGAGGTTCTCCACTAAAACCTCCAACTCTAAGGTAACTGAAAGTTGGAAATTGAATATAAAAGTTGTCGTAAATCTTAATCAGCTCCATAGCTTCTTGAGAGAATCTGAAATTAACCTTTCCTCTCAATTCAAAAACAAGCCGTGAGAAGAGAGTATCTTGAACTCTTCAAAAATTCATAAGGTTCCTTTTCTTCTGGAGCCAAGGTTGATATTCATAGATCATCTTGTTTTCATCCCACAGCTCGTGTGGAAAATCATCCCAATCCTTGCAAATGGAAAGGGTGTAAAAGAGGTATGAGGACATGTAGAAACTTGATGTTACTGCTGATTGGGATAAATCTTCATGAAGTTTCTCAGAAATTATTTTAGCTCAATCCACATACTTTCCTTCACTTAAGATAGCTTGGATGAAGACATACATCTAATCTTCCCAGAGAGCGTCATTAGAGTTACTCTTTACCCTATTTAACATTACAACCAAGTCTTGAATCTCTCTGACCAGATGGTCTTTATTTATAGGTCTAGGAAAATGTGAACATCCTTTCTTAGGTTTTAACAACCAATCTCTACCAATGTTGTTGTTGTAGTCTTTACTGTTCTGATTGAATTTTGCCTGAGCCTTTTTCACACTCCATTCACCATAAATATCTGCTGGAGGAATTTTGAATTTCACCATGACTATTTGTCTATTTATAGCCACTAATAACTCATTGGAAGAGGTGAAAATACACCTATTTTCTCTTTCATACCTATTTCGGCATTCCATTACCAATTCTGGGCACAGAGTCACCTCAGGAAAACCATCAACTTCTAACAATCTTCTTTCTACAATTCAAGCAGTCATGGACCCTGCCTCTACATTTATCAATCGAAAAAGAATTTCCCCTATGTCTTCATCCACTGGGGTTGTATCTCGCATATCAGGGAGGCAACTACTAATGGGAGAAAATTTATTCTCCTTTACAAACTTCACCTTTGGGGTTAGCATATTAAGACTAAAAGGGGCTAACCTAAAAATATAAATGAAGCAACTGTAACATGAAAAAGACCTGAGATCTTTCCTCTTGAATAGACTATCTTAATATTCAAAGAAAAATACTAAGAAGTTTTCTGTAAACTCACCGTTATTCGGCTCCTAGCTTTTTCAATTACCTCGCTTCTCTCCTTTTCCAGTTACTACTTCCAATCAATTGCTTTCAAAAGGAAAAGAGCTGAGAAAATAAATTTAATACCCACTCGCTTATGTTGCCTTAATTTGTAATTATGAGCACCTGACAAAGCTTAATCATTCCCGCCACTTTTAATGTAGATGTCTAATCACAATGCTTTAAATCCACTCCACTTGTGCTTAAGCTGACATGGAATCACCCCAACTGTCTTGTCAAGCATTTCTTGTGGATATGTGAAGATTTGACATAGGCCATTTGATACTGTCAATTATTGCACTTTGAAAGCTAAACTTTGAACCATTAAAGATGGGGTTCAAAATTCAAAGTTCATAATGCCTCAAATAATTTTATGCACTTCGCAGCTAAAATGGCTCACATACATGTTTCACAAAAAGTTTTAAACTGTGAACCAAAAAAAACCAAGTTCAAAATTCATGATTACAAAAAATACATGACACCGGGTAAGTGGGACGTATGACATGAAGCTACAGGGTGAAGTGCCAATTAAATATTGAAATTTGAACCATGAAATGGAATTTCAAGATTCAAAATTTAATATATGATAGACAAATTACACTGCAATTAAGACCCATCTTCTTTGACAAAGAAAGGACGATGACCACTTAAGTAACATTGACAGGGTGTGAATTGAACTTTGAACTTTGAATCACTAGGTTCAAGGTTCAAAATTCAATATGCAACCTACAATATACATAACATATGTTACTCAAGAATTTTACATAGGATAATTTTTGACCGGGAGCAGGTGCTGGTTATATTCCAGGTTTTGGTTTCTTTCCCTTGGTTTTGTGGTTTTCCCTCTCCAAGATTTCATGTCTTAAAGCCTAAACCTATGAAAATTTTCAAAAGTCTTGAAACCCTAGCTCTTTTTCAGTGTTCAAAATTGAAGAAAACCCTAAGGCATTGTCCCCTTATGTTTCTCAGTTACCTTTTTCGCCTCACTTAAGTCATGAGTTCTTTTCTAATCACTTAGTCACATAACTTAAAATAGAATATGCCTTTTTCTTTCCAACTTAGTGATTAGCCTGTGTCGCGTAGTCTCATGCAATATAAGAATATTCCCTTTTCTTTCCTAGACTTTGTGATTTACTGTGTGTCGCATAATCATGGAATGATTTGAACAGAACAGTAATGTATCAAGGGGCCCATAGATAGGTTGGGAGGTCACAAGAAGTTTTCTACAAATAAGAGTTTATTACGAGACACTGCGATTTCCTTTTGTCGTGTAATGGCTAAATGAGTCTGATGTAAAGTGTGATGCAAAGCCTTTAGTTGCGTAGTCTCTAGAAAAGAGGCTGGTTAAGTTGAAACTTCTGAGACTTGGCGACTAACTTTTTATGGTTTGGGACAAAGCACAGTCGGGTTGTCACCAGATAACCTAGATTTCAAATCAAAATAAGACATGTGTCAGGAGGTAAATGGATTTCAGAATGATCGCTTAAAGGTATAAGTTTATTCAGTGACTACGAGACTAATTAAGGGTTTCTATTAGTCGCAAGGTCTCAGAATATTTTAAGGGTATGAGAAGTCATTTGGCAATTAAACGACAGCCGTCAGATAAAATTATTGAAAGATCCAATGGTGGTCACCAAGTCTGAGAATAAAAAATCCTAAAGAGAAAGGTCCTCGTGACTCAGCGGCTAAGGGTTGTCATGGGGTCGTCAGATGAATTTAAGGGGAGGATGCCTTTGTTGAAATGTCTCAAAAAGGTTTTGGCATTCAACATTTTCATTTAGCAATCGGGTGACTAAGGGCAGTCACACAGTCTGGCGAAAGAAAAATAACATTGGGCGACTAAGAGATAACTGCGGAACTTAACAACTAACAGCTAGTCACATAGTCTCATAAAAGAACATGGGTTAGTGATAACCATTTGCGACTTTGATTTCCTTGTGTTGCGTGATCGCCAAATGTTGACTCTGGTTAGTAAAGGTAAGGAAGTTGTATAGTCGCCATGTCTCCAGATAAATCATAGGTTAAGGATTGGGGTCAGCGATAGAAAAAATGAGTGCAGTCGCCTTGTCGCTTAATGCTAAATTCTGAAAAAAGGCGGCAGTATTAAATATGTCAGTATGAATCATTCATCGGCCAATAAGATTTTTAGATTTTGATCACTGTGCAAAAAAAGGGTAACTGAGATGTATGACAGTAGGCCAATCCCAGGGTGACATGTCACGTCATTTAAATTTTATAAGGTTTTTCCGAGGATTCAGTTTTACAAATTTGATTTTCCTGTCACACTCAAAAAACTACGGCTAGGTTTTCAATTATGTTCACAGTATGTGGAATTAAAGATAGAATTGATGTTCTGAGAATCATGAGCTATGTACTTTGAATGGTTACTATAAGGATTTGATTGCTTATTCATTTGCATTCACCTTGCTTTTAGAGTTTCTAAACTTTAAGAGTTCATTGTTTCCAGAGAATTGTGCACAAGGCAGTCAGTGGACCTCAGTGATAGATTTGTTTCAATACCGGTAAAGAAGAGGAGATTCAAGCATTAAAAACATGAGCAGAGTGGTGAGTGTAGCCTCAACCAACAGAGAAAGTGAGAGGGTGGAAGATGAGGCTAAAGGAAAAGTTAATTATTCAGATGAATTCCTCCGTTTGCTTCCTGGTTCAACTCAGAATAAAAAGATTAATGCAAATGTGCTCATTAATAAATATTGAGATGTTCGGGATGCTGCTACCCCAAGAACAACAGGTTTTTCTTTTTTTAATTATTTTTATAAGAATTCTGACAAGGCCATCCCAGTGTCAAACCCTTGGACCTGTGGTTTAGCCAGGTTGATTGTTCCTGATGTCTTCGTGGATGTAGACTTGTTCTTAGACCTAGCCAATCATTATGATGTTTTGTCCAAGACCATCAGGAGGGATGATGGCACTACCTTATTAATATTGAACATAAATTCATTCATGCAAGCCTTTGGCTTATTTAGCACCATGTCTACCAGAATTGACATGACGAAGCAGCAACAGAGGTATACTTTGAAGCCTGGGATTGCTAGGAGCCAGTTGGTGAAACATATGCTAAAAGAAGTGAGAAAGTATTTAGATCCTATGTCTGGGAGCTGCCCATATTATTATAAGGATCTACACTTCTATATCAAGTATGTTTCCTATGCCTTGTGCAGAGTACTGGGGATAGATTGTGATGCAGAGAAGATTGATGCAGGGATTTTGATGATGGTGTTGGACCTACAAGAGGTCCACTCCAATACTAGTTATGATTATATTCAACACATCATAGATGAAATGCATGAGGGTTTCATTGCAACACAGA
>MU226446.1:290566-301270 GCA_018584345.1 Thuja plicata
TGAGGATCTAGAAGAAATAAACTTAGGATCTGAAAATAATCCTCAAACAGTTTATATTGGAAAAGGTTTGGATTCTCATATAAGAATAAACCTGATTAAGCTATTAAGAAAATACAAACATGTCTTTTCTTGGTCGTACGATGACTTGAAAGCATACAGGGAAGACCTTTTTCAGTACAAAATTCCTTTGAAGTCTGATGTCAAGCCATTCAGGAAGAAACAAAGACCTATTAATCCCTTGTTGGCTCCCAAGATGCAACAAGAGTTGATGAAACTCAAACATGATGGGATAATCCAGCCTATTAGACATTCAACATGGGTATCAAATCTAGTACCAGTTAGGAAGAAAAATGGTGACATCAGATTATGTGTTGATTTCAGGAACCTAAATATTGCTTCATTGAAACATAATTATTCACTGCCAAATATGGAAGCAATGTTGCATAAGGTTACTGGTTGTGAATTATTGTCCATGATGGATGGTTTTTCAGGTTACAACTAGGTTTTAGTCAAAGAAATAGAGCAGTATAAAACTGCATTTACTACTCCTTGGGAACATATGTTTATATCAGAATGCCTTTTGGATTAATAAATGCAGGAGCAACTTTTCAAAGGGCCATGGATGTGGCTTTCAAAGATTTTATAGATCTATTCATGGTCATTTATCAGGACAAGGTCATTTATGATCTTACAATTTATAAAGTTTGAGATCTTTCCCATTGAAGGACAAGGGCATTTCAATACCACCATCTTACCTTATTTTGAAAGAATTAGGTCCAAGTTCTTGGCTGATCTCAAAGGGGCCCTTGCACAATGATTCAAATTTTCCATGAGCACGACGAGGTTCCTACCTCTTATCCCACAGTAAAACCTTGTCTCCTTCCATGAATTTTTGAGGCCGGGATTTTGTGTCAAAAAAATTATTTACCCTATCTTGGTGACTGGTAATATGATCAACAATATTTTCCCATTCCTCTTTGATTTTGGTTAAATACATGACCCTATTTTCTAAAGCACTATGGAACTGTTGATATTCAATTACTTTTTGTAACTTAGCTGCTGCCAGCTCCAAAGAGAGAGAAAGTTGATCCTCCACACCATATACTAATTAAAAAGGAGTTATCCCTATGGCTCACTTTGGAGACATGTGATCAACCCACAAAGCTTCATACAGTCTTTTGTGCCAATCTCTAGCATTTTCATTAACAAGCTTTTTCATTATGGCAATTAAATTCTTATTGGTAGATTCAGCTTGCCCATTACCTTGGGGGAAATAATCAGAAGAGTGTGACAGTTGAATCCCTTTGTCATAAAAAAACAACTGCATCTCTTGAGAAGGGAAATTTTGTGCATTATGTGCTACTATATTTGTGGGAATACCAAACCTTACCAAAATATTTTCTTTTAGAAATGAATAGACCACCTCTGAAGTAGTTTTCCTCATAGGGATAGCTTCTACCCATTTCGTAAAGTAATCTATAGCTGTCAAAATATGGGTATGACCAGAACTTTATGGAGGATGTATTGGGCCTATAAAATCTAGACCCCATTGCTTGAATGGTTCTTCTATGACCATAGGTCTTAATGGTAAAGTTTCTAAATGTGGTTTAGTAGAAAATAACTTACATTTTTCACATTGTGCCACCCATTTATATGCAACTTTGAACATCCTAGGACAATAATAATAGTTCCTTAATATCTTGAACGCTATAAATGTAGATGAAAAATTCCCACCACAAGCTTCATTATGGAAGGATTGAAGTAACTTCTTTTTTTTATCTTCATCTACACATTTGAGAAACATCCCATCTAGGCCTCTTTTGTATAAGATATCATCAACTATAATATATTTGGCTTCTTTGAGTTTTAAATTTGTCTTATCCTTTGTGGTTAGGTGATTGGGACACTCTCCATAGGTCAGATAATAAGATAATTTCAAGAAACATGCATCTTTCAGCCTTGTAAACAAAGACAAAGGAATCTCACCACTAGATTCTACATCATTTTCTGCAATTAATTTACACAGGCCTTAACCTCTCACCAATTTGGTAGGTTTTATTTAAAAATCAAAATCATGTACCTTTTCTACCCAAGTTTCTCTATTATTCATGGACACCTCCTGTTGGGTTAGAATGCTCTTAACAATAGCATTCAGAACATAAACCGTAGAATGAGAATGAAGAATATAGTACCAGAATTGTTTAACAACTTTTACCACCGCGAACGCCTTATTTTCTATAGAAGAGTACTTCAATTCATGTTTCTTTAATGGTATACTCATAAAGGAAATGGGAACATCTTCACCATCCTCATTCTATTGTAATAGAACACCATACATGGTGTGCTCAGAAGTGTAACAGTGTATTACAAATTCTTTCCTGAAATCAGGATAAGCAAGAACTGGGGCCTGAGCAATTGCATTCTTAACCTCATCAAAATAACTCTTGGCTTCATCATTCCATCTTAAATTTTTTTCTCACTCTGTAAACCTACCATGGGTCTAGTTGTCTCTGAGAATTCTAGCACAAATATCCTCAAGAAATTAATTTGTCCAAAGAAAGACCGTATCCCATTTGTGTTGTAAGGCAAACATGACTGCTAGATTGCTCACACTCTTTCTGGGTCAATTTTAATTCCTTCCTTTGACACTATATGACCTAGCAATTTATCTTCAGTTACACAAAATATATACTTTTTTGGATTAAGTGATATTCCTTGATCTCTACACTTCTGAAGGATAAGCCTCAAATATTTTAAATTTTTCATTCTTTTCCAGGAGAACAAAGTCATATCATTGAGGCACACCACAATTAATTTATTTATTAAGTGACCAAAAGAGGAATTCATAGCCCCTTGAAAAGTGGCACCTACATTAATCAGGCCAAAAGGAATTCTATTGTATGTGAACATGTACCAAGGAGTGGTGAACATTGTTTTATGCTGGTCATTAGGAGCCACACTAATCTGGTTGTATCTAGAGAATCCATGCAGCATAGACATAATCTCAAACCCATCTACCATTTGTAAATTTGATCCATGTTAGGTAGGGAAAAATTATCTTTTAAGCTAGATTGATTTAGATTCCTAAAATCAACACAGATTCAAATATCCCCATTTTTCTTGTGAACTAGCACTATGTTCACCACCCAAGTAGAATGATGGATTGGGTAAATTATTCTAGCTTTAAGCATCTTATACACCTCTCTAAAAATGGCATCTGCTACTCTAGGATTGTAATTTCTCAACTTTTACTTGAATGATTTGGCTCCAGGTTTCAGGGAATATGATGTTGAAATTGCCCTTTCCTAAAATCCTTCAGGTCTTCATACGAACAAGAAAATACATCCCTTAATTCCTTTAACAATTGTCTGAATATGGTTTTCTCCTCAAAACTGCAACATGTGCCCAAATCCACAAATCTAGGATTTTCATTACTCTCGATATTTATTTTTTCAAAATTGCTAGATTGTTTGCTGCTAGTTTCATTGACTTGGCCAATAAAGCAATCACTGTGATAAAAAAACTCTCCATAGTCACAAGACCCTTAGGGATATGATTTCCTTTTAATTGAATAATATATTCTTTTTGTTTAACTTCCTCATTGATGTAAAATTCTTGACATTTGAAATCTGATCCCTCGAAGAACACTGAAGAGAACTTCTCAATACCTTGCAGGAATTTTAACACGTGAGCGTCATCACTAAAAAATTGCCAATAATTAACATTATTAGGTACAATGGTCTGATGAACAAGCTCTATGGTGTATTTACGATTATCAAATTTGGGATGAGGAATTAATAGTGTTGTAGAACCAGCCAAAACATCCGCTCTAGAATTTAATTCCCTAGGCATTGCTTCAATTGAAAATGCTTCAAACCCTTCAATTTAATCCCAGAATCTATTTCAGTAGTGTTTCATATTTTCATTTCTCACTGCATACATCCCTCTTACCTGCTTCACGATCAACTCTACATTACCATTTTCTTTCAATATCTTAATACCTTTCCTTTTTTCTTCTTGAATTTCTAATTCTTCATACTCAGTCATGTTATTAGTATTGTCAAATTCCAGCTTAAAGTAAAAGGGCAATTTTTCTTCAGATGGAGATATCAAAACCACCCCTACACTAGAAATAGTAGAGGAATAAATTCCATCAAATTCAAGTTTCCATAGCCCTTTCTCATTTGAGGATTTTAGATCTGCAATATCAGCTTCAGGTAAAATTACATAATTAGCAAAATCAATTTCTTGATACAAAATCTGAGACCTAGGGTCTTTGAAAGGAAACACTGTATACTTTGATTTGGTTTCAGGCTGAAAAAATAACCTTTTTGTTACCAATAGGAATAATTTCTTGTGACCAATACAACTTTATCTCACCACCTAAGTCTATGTAGAAGGTTCTTCTTAATAACATGCCATAACTGGTAGGTATGTCAGTGACTAGGATGGTCAATTTCAACCTCTTGTTTGGGAAAGCGGCTAATGAAACATGTGCATCCTTAATTTGACCAAGTAGGGGAAATTTTTTTGAATCCATTGAATAAAATTTACCAAAAGTTTTGGTTAAAGGTAAGTCTAAGGCTTTTTCTCCAAAACAAGGCTTAATATTGTTTGAAGCCCCAGAGTCTATAATACAGTTGTTGAGCTTGTGACCATGAATAAACAATGATACATAAAAAGGTTCTAGCTTCCCCATTACATGAGAGGGCTCTGAGGATCCTAGGTTAATGATAGTTTCATTAATTTCATGTTGATCTGGTTTAAGGTCCAAAGGAGTCTCATGAGTAGATACAACATTTGTTTGACTAGTTGTAACTCCACGAGGAGAACCTTTTACATAATCTACTAAATTATCTAGCTCATTGGGATTCAACTTCAAATACTCAGCAGGAGAAATATGGATTTTAGAAGACTTAAAAAAATCAATAAAATCGAAGGTAGATTCAGGATGTGTCCTTTTAAGAATCTTTACCTCTGGTGATGTGCTTCCTTCTACCTTTGAGCTGCTGCCAACTTGATTCATTTTCTCTTTATCCTTCTTGTTTTGAAATGGATATGAAAACTGATTAGTAACTTTCCCACCTTGCTGACCTCTGGTAAGCACTAAATAGGAAGGTTTCTCCAGAGTGAATAGAATATTGTCACCATGGTCTGAATTAGATTCATACTCTAGGTAGTAACTTACAAATTTGCCAGGTCCTCCAAAGTTGTCTTCATTAACAGGGATTTCTTGAATGGTCTCTTTGTTGGCTTCCATATGTTTGTACCACACCATTTCAGGGCATGTGTCTCCATCATGTTCATTAGTTAAATTAAAGATGCACATGTTACTTGTGGCAAGAGGAGGTTCAATTTTAAGCCTTTGTTGGGTTGGGAAAGCATTTAATTATTTCCTATAATATCTTGCTCTCTGGTTTTGGTATCTATGAGGAATGTCTTGATATGGAGTAGGTGCTAACTTAGGTAATTTCCTTTTAATGGTTATCATATCATTAACTAACCTCTACACCACCGGTTCTATAGAACTAGAGGTAGATGCTTGATTAGCTGATGTTTGAACTTCTCTTTTCCATTTTTCTGTTGTTATCAAATCATCTTCAAACTCTACCACCATGTGTTGGGCTATAGCTAAATCTGCAACTCTATCCCATCTCAACTAAAAAATTATGTCAGTTGGCATGGCATTGACAAAGAAATCCTTTTTATTCTCATCATTAGGTCTCTTGGCATTAGGGATTTGATGGAGAATCTTGGTGAATTTTTCCATGAATTCTCTCATCGGTTCATGCATTTACTTTTTTAGTTAGGATAATTGGAGTATGAGTGAATGTTCATCTTTAGAATATTTGAAATGTGATTCAAAGGTCATTTTCATAGTATTCCAATCAGTAATATGGCCATTTGGTAGATGATAGAGCCAATCAGTGGCTGACTCAATGAGGGTTTGCACAAATAACCTGACTGCCACATCCGCATGTTGAACAACTAAGACTCCACATGCAGTGTTAAAAGAATTCAAGTGATCATCTACATAGACCTTTCCATTACCATAAAACTTAGGTAAGATATCTCTAGCTCCCTTTGGTAAGGGATTATTTCTTCCTACATTCAAAGGACCAACTGCTGCTCCCCAAGGTTGTGCCATAACTAAGTTCGGAAAGATAGTTACAATAGGTGGAGCTTGGATTCTAGATCAAGTTAAGGCCTGCCAATTATGGGAATGTGAAGATGCACCAGGAGAAACTTTAGGTGGAGAGGAGGTTCTACTCTTTTATTTCTTCTGAGGAGTATAAGTAGTTAGAAAATAAAGGTTCTGTAACTCTTGGTAAAAGCTATTTAAAATACCGTCCCTTCTTTGGGATCTGGTGTAGGGATGTGAATCTAGTGTTTTGGTTTTAAGGGCCCTGAGCTACCCTATCTACCACAACGCCCTCTTGAGCTATAGGAATTCCCCTTTGATGACATGTAACTGATTGAATGTTTGAAGATGTTAAGTTGATCACCGAAATGTAGAAGAATAATGCAAGACATTAAATTAGTTAATGGATTGTATTGTGATTGATGTCAACTTGATATAATCTAATCGGTTATAATCAAAGTGTCAAAGAATTTAGAGAATCAGAGAGATAAAGATTATGCTTTCAGTAATGCATAAAAGACAATTATTCACTATGTGACTTCAAACATTGACGGTCAGTGGAACCCGACAGACAGAGATCACCAAAAGTCAAGATAGAGTGATGCCCAAGCAAGAACACCGATGAGCAAAATCACAAGCATAACCGATGGTAAGAAACATAGTGTAAACTGATGGAGAAGCTCGAAGGGAACTCGAGTGTTGACCAAAGCTATGAAAGAGTTAAACACCGAAATTAACTTGAGTTTAGAAATGACAAAATATCTAGTTGGTAGAGCTAATGTGGACTTAACTGATAGTTATCTTTTTTTTCATAGACAAGATAAAGCCAGAGATAAGTAAAGGATTTAAAGTTGTTTTTTCCAGTTGGAAAGAAGATCTCTACTAGATAAAACAAGATTTTTTCTTTAAATCTAATTGGTGAGAATTATGGATCAAACCAAGATCAAAAAAATCAAGAACCTAAAAACTATGATATCATGTCTATAAAAGAGAAAACTTAATTCATTACGAATTGAGGTGGGTTAATGAATGAAAAAGAGGATGCTAAAGAGAAACTGATGAAGAGAAACTTCATACAGTCCTGATCAATCAAGCTAAGGAAAGAGCTAAAGTTTTCTATGGACACCAAGAAATAGAGCACAGCATCACGGAGTAGAAGTAAAGTGGAGAAAAGGTATTAAAAGAGAGATATTGATAAAATTATTTTTATGAGATTACAATAGATCTGAAAATATGCAAGTATAAGTTGTATATGTGAATAGATCATACTATTTCAGTTTAACCATTGATTCAGAAAGTCTCTTAACTAAGAAGGATTTAAAGATCCTTTCTATATTGAGATACATCCCAAGGAGTATCAAAAAGTTTGATCATGGAGATAGCATGAGATGCCAGATACCTATTGATAGGCCAAGTGAGTGTTTGATCAAGGAAGGTAGCATAGAGATGCCCCTCTAACAAGGTCACACCTAACAGTGTGTTTGTAACATTTAACAGGGTTGGCTCTTCACCAAGCTCACTTTAGAAGAGTGAAAATTTTAGGTTACCAGTCCCAAGTGGTTTTTTCCTTAATAGGGTTTCCACATTAAAAATCCATGTGTCAATGTTTTTATGAGTTATTACTTTAGTGTTTTGCATTACACATAACTTAACTGGATTGATTAGTATACTATAGATAATTTACTGTCTTTTGGTAAATTAACAGATTGCTATTCGGTAAACATACAACATAAGGTTTAACAAAGCATTCCGAGAAGTAGTTATTTGATAATTGTATTTGAAGGCATTCATCTTATAGGATTAAAGATTGACTAGAGGCTTAATATTGTGGTACTAATTTTTTGGGTTGATTATTGGAATATTTTTGAGGCCAGTGATTCACCCCCCCCCCCTCTCAATTATTACTAAAAATTGGTATCAAAGCTTGTGTGCTTAGAAAGGGAGTTTAACAGCTCAAGCAAAAGATCACAAGATGAATAGAGGAGATGTTCCCAAGTTGAATAAAGACAACTTTGCATCATGTAAAATCAGAATAAGACTCCACCTATCAGATATTGGAAATGATATTACTCAATATTTTGATACTGAATATGTGTTGCCTACAGGACCTCACACTCTTGAGAAATTAAGAGTGAAGCATGAGAATAATTGCATGATAATAGAACTTGCATAATCACTCTCCAATGCTGAGTTTGAAGATGTCAAAACCTACACCTCTGCAAAGAAAATGTGGGATAAGTTGAAGCTGGTGCATGGAGGAGATGCCAATGTACTAAGAGCAAAGGAAGAAAGCCTAAGAGGGAGGTTTGATGACCTAAGGATGAAAGAAGGAGAAAATATCACTTAGTATAGTTGCAGAATCAAAGAGGTAGTAAATGATATCCAAGGAGTTGGAGGTGTACTTGAATATGAGACAATGGTAAGTAAAATCTTAAGAACCTTACTGCATGCATATGTTATTAGAGTTTCTGCTATTCAAGAAATGAGAGCAGTTGCAAATAATACAGTTACTCTAGATAGTCTGATTGGTAGACTAATTTCATTTGATATGAATAACTTTGATAATATTGTCTTACCATCTATAGAATTTGCATTCAAATATTCTTTACAGATAAGTAACTCAAGTCATATATACATGCTGTTAGAAATGATAGTGACAGTGATAATTAGGATCAAGGACTTGATGAGATTGAAGCACTAATGGACAGAAGATTGCAGAGAGGCAAACATAGATACAAAGATAAATTACCACTTGTATGTTTCAATTGTAAAGAGGTTGGACACTTTTCTGCAAGATGTCCAAATAGAAGAAAAGATGACAGAGGAAATGACAAATCATATGAGAAGAAGTTTGATAGAGGTGATAACAGAGATTACCGAAGCAACTGACACTTTGACAAGAGAGATACCCAAGACTAAAAGGACAAAGGGAAGAAAGCTTCTTACCTAGATGAGAACAGAGCTGATGACACTGACACCAAATAAGAAGAAGACATCGAGATGGTATTTGTAGTCATGAAGGATGATTTAGATGAAGATGAAGAAAGGTATGTAGAAACTACACTCATATCTAAAGTTAGTAAAAATGATGTCTAGATCATAGATAGTGGTTGCACTCACCATATGACTAGTGATAAACAAAAGTTTGATACTTTTCAATACTATAATGGTGGTTTAGTAAGAATGGGAAATGATGCACCTTGCCCAGTCGAAGGTAAAGGAACTATAATGTTGAATAGCATGATCAAATGTGAAAATGCTTACTCGGTAAAAGGACTGAATTATAATTTGTTAAGTTTTTTATAGCTGAACAATTTAGGTTATAGAGTAGCATTTGAAAATAAGAAGGCAAAGATCTTTAATGAATGAGGAAGGTTGATTGGTACGGTTGAGAAGACAAAAGGTAACCTTTTCTATTTTGATGACATTAACACCACTTGTTTGATGGCTAGACATGAAGACATATGGTTGTGGCACAAAATATTGTGTCATGTGAACTTTGACAACATGATAAAGATAAGAAACAAAAGGAATGACAAAGGCTTACCGAGTATGACTAAGCCTGATCATATCGTGTGCAAGAATTGTCAAAAAGGTAAGATGAAAAATTCTAGTTTCAAGAGTAAAACCCATACATCTAATGCAATTCTAGAATTGGTCCATATATATCTATGTGGACCCATGAGGACAAAGAGCTACTATGGAGATAGGTATTTTATTCTCTTTGTTGATGATTATAATAGAATGATGACAGTCATGTTCTTAAAAGATAAATCATAAGCATTTAAGATGTTTAAATGGTACAAGGCTATGGTAGAAAAACAAAGTGAAAATAAATTGAAATGCTTAAGTTCAGATAGAGGAGGGGAATTTACTTCAGAAGAATTCACTAACTATTGCAATGAGCATGGAATTAAAAGACAAGTTTTTGCACTGAGAACACCACAGCAACATGGAATTGTTGAAAGGAGAAACATATTGATTGTTGACTATGCAAGATTCGAGAAGAATTGTTCTCACTTCTGATGACGAGGAGAAAACCCATGAAAAGAGGAAGAGGAAGATTACAGAAGAAAGAGAGAAACAAAAAATTGATTTAGAGATCAAAAAGAGGGAGCTGAAGACGGACATTCAAAAGGAGGATGTCATGAAGGACCAGAATAAAGATAGGGATTCTGGCCTCATGGAAAATGACCCCAAAATGAAAGAAAAAGGTTTTGATAAGATTATCGATGATTTTTCTGGTATCTTAAAGACCATGTATAATGATCAGGTCAGTATCAAAACCCAAGTTGATAAAANGCAAGGGGAGATGAAAATTCTTAATAGTATGGGGATTGGGGACAAAACAGTGGCAGAATGTTTGAAGGAGATGAAGGAGGTTGTTGGTAATTCAGAAGCGATGATGGAATATGCCAACAAGGTGGAAAGTACAGAAAAGAAAGTAAAACTAATTAAAGATAATATGGAAAAGGACAATAGGGATGAGGAAATTAAGAGCTTGAATAAAAAAGTTAAAAGATTGGAGACTACTGTTAAGAAAATTGGGGAACAGTGTCTTA
>MU226446.1:301631-324745 GCA_018584345.1 Thuja plicata
TGTTATGCTCTTATTACTGTTTATCTTTTAAACTAGGTTGCAGGTCCTTGTAAAACCTGTTGTACTCTCTGGTTTTTTTGTCAAGGTTTCGGGTCCTTGTAAAACCTATTTTTATTAATCAGAACATTGATGATTGAGAAAAGCATCACTCAAACTTTCTGGAGGGAAGCTGCCAGTACTATTATCTACACATTAAACAGAGTACAATTGAAGGACACAAAGAAGACACCCTATGAGCTTTGGTATGGTCATACACCCAATGTAAGTTACTTCAGAATCTTTGATAGTCAATGTTATATTTTGAAGGATGATAGAAATGAAAAACTTGACTGCAAAAGTGATGAAGGTATCTTTCTAGGGTACTCAACCAAAAGCAAGACTTATAAATGTCTTAACAATTCATCTAACAAAATCATTGAAAGTAAAAATGTGAAAATAGATGAATTTACAGAAAAGAATGATAAGGAAAGAAAAAAGGAACCAGAGGACTACAACAAGTTTGTTTATATAGAACCATACACTCTACCCAAGCAACAATGTATCACTCCCAAGCAATAGAACATTGCACCCAAGCATTAGGCTGCAATTACTCAAAATTAGGAAAATCCTCAAGATGATGTTCCGAACAATGGAGATTAGAATGAAGGTCAAGAAGATGATCAGAATGATGAACAAAGAGCTCAATAAAAAATTTCCAAGTATGTCAGAAGACATCATCCATAGAATCAAATCATAGGTGACAAGAAGGCTGGAACAAGAACAAGAAGTAAGTCACTAAACATAGATGTTTACTTTGTGATTTTGAGCCTAAATCTTTAACAATGCAATTGAGAATGAAGAATGGGTCAGTGATATAAATGAATAAATAGAATAGATTGAGAAGAACAATACATGGACACTAGTACCAAGACCAGATGACAAGAATGTCATCGGTACCAAATGGATATTCAGAAACAAGCTGAATGAGAATGGAGAAGTCACCAGAAACAAAGCAAGATTAGTATGCAAGGGATATGCACAAGAAGAAGGTATTGATTATGGAGAAACCTTTGCACTTGTCGCTGGACTAGAAGGAGTTAGAATCTTACTTTCTTATGCTGCATTTAAAGGATTCAAGGTATACCAGATGGATGTCAAATATGCATTCCTAAATGGAATACTGGAAGAAGAGGTATACATTGAACATCCAGAAGGGTTTGTTGATCTAGACAAGAGAAACATGGTATGTAGACTACATAAAGCCTTGTATGGATTGAAACAAGCACCTAGAGCCTGGTATGAAAGATTTCACTCATATCTCATTAGCATAAAATTTGTTAGAACAAGTGAAAATAGAATTTTGTAATTAAAAGAAGATAGCGATGGTAATATTCTGATTGCTGAAATTTTTGTTGATGATATCATTTTGTGGGGAAATGAATTGTTATGAAAATCCTTTTCTAATGAAATGAGCAAGGAATTTGAAATATCTATGTTTGGGGAGATCAAATTATTTCTTGGTCTACAGATTCTTCAACAAGATGCATGCATATACATCACTCAGTCCAAATACACCAAGGAAGTGTTTAATATATTCAAGATGGAAGATTACAAACCAGTTGGAACACCTATGGCTACCAGATGTAAGATGACAAAAGAAGACAAATATAATGAGGTAAATCAAACCTTGTATAGATCTATGATTGGAAAACTAATGTATGTTGTTCACACCAAACCAAATATAGCACATGCAGTTGGAATAGTTGCAATATTCTCTGCTAGTCCAAAAGAATCACATATGACTGTTGTCAAGAGAATTCTGAGATATCTAAAAAACACCGAGGAATATAGATTATGGTATAAAAGAGAAGGAAATTTTGAGCTACAAGTCTATACAAATGCTGATTGGGCTAAAAACATTGATGACCGAAAGAGAATAACTGGAGGAGCATTCTTCATGGGTGACAGACTTGTCACATGGATCAACAAGAAGCAAGGATGCATCTCTCAGTCTACTGCAGAAGTAGAGTATGTGGCTGCTGTTGCAAATTACTCCAATATTGCATGGATCAAACAATTACTAGAAGGTATGAATATGAAGATTCTTGAACCATTAATTATCTATTGTGATAATACTAGTGCAATAAACATTTCTAAGAATCCAGTCATGCATGCTAAGACTAAGAATATTGCTATAAAGTATCACTATCTAAGAGAACAAGTGCAAGAAAAGGAAGTGACACTAGAATATGTTTAATCAAAGGAATAGTTAGCTGATATATTCACCAAGCCATTACCGAAGGATACATTTGAGTACCTCAGACAGAGACTAGGGGTCCAACCCTTGTCTATAGGTCAGTAAGCTAACTAGGAGGTTGCATCAGCCTATACCAAATCTAAAGATCAGTCATGTTGATGCAAACACTGAGATGGACAGTAACAGATACATCTGTACATAGCAAGGTACAAATCTACACCAAAAATTGGAGACATTGTATTGTTGATGGATAGGGAAATTCAAGGAATATATTATGTAAGGAATGGAAGATGATAAAAACAAGGAGAAGTATATTTTTTTTGGCATTGTTGTCAAAGGGAGAGATGATCTCATTATCATAAAGGGAGAGATTATCTCATCATCATAAGGGAGAAATTATCTCATTAATCAAAAATGATTCTATCATTATCCATAAAGTGAAGTTCCTGAAAATCAGAAAGAAAGAGTTAATCAATATTCTAAGGGAGAGAAATTGGTTACATATGAAATATCCATCTAAGGGAGAGAAGTAACAAAGGAAGAGAGTTCATACAAAGGGAAAGATTACTATCAAAGGAAAAATAGTTTATCAAGAAGAGGAACAGTCAAGGCAGAGAACATATAAAAATAGAGACATTAGATGCTACATCTATCCAGAGAAGGGATTGAAGATTGAAGATTGAAGACAACCATTCTGCATGAAAAAAATCTAATCTATTTGATCTTACCGAAAGCCAGACATTTTTAATAGTTACATTAAGAAAGATTGATGAAACTGTTATATTTCATATTGTATTAGTGATAGTATAGTATGATAATGTATTATGTTGCCATCAATGCCAAAGGGAGAGATTGATGACATGTAACTGATTGAATGTTTGAAGATGTTAAGTTGATCACCAAAATGCAGAAGGATAATGCAAGACATTAAATTATTTAATGGATTGTATTGTCATTGATGTCTACTTGATATAATCTAATCGATTATAATCAAAGTGTGAAAGACTTCAGAGAATTAGAGAGATAAATATTATGATTTTAGTAATGCATAAAAGACAAGTATTCACTATGTGACTTTAAACACTGACGGTGAGTGGAACCCGATGGACAGAGATCACCAAAAGTCAAGACACAGTGATGCCTGAGAAAGAACACTGATGAGAATTACTGATGAGAAGAATCAAAAGTATAACTGACAGCCAAAAACATAGTGTAAATTGATGGAGAAGCTCGAGGGGAACTAGAGTGTTGACTGAAGCTATCAAAGAATTAAACACCAAAATTAACTTGAGTTCAAAAATGACAAAATATCTAGCTAGCAGAGCTAAATATGGACTTAACTAGTAGTTATCTTTGTTTTCATTGACAATATAAAGCTAGAGATAAGTAAATGATTTAAAGTTGTTTTGTCCATTTGTCAAGAATATCTTTGCTAGATAAAATAGGAGTTTTTCTTTAAATCTAATTAGCAATAATTATGGATCATGCCAAGATCAAGAAAATAAAGAACCTAACAATGATGATATCATGTCTATAAAAGAGACAACTTAATTCATTACAAATTGAGGTGGGTGAATGAATGAAAAAGAGGATGCTAAAGAGAAACTGATGAAGAGCAACTTCATACAGTCCTAGTCAATCAAGTTGAGGAAAGAGCTAAATTTATTTGTGGACACCAATCAAAAAAGCACAACATCACTGAGCAGAAGTAAAGTGGAGCAAAGGTATTAAAAGAGAGATACTGATCAGATTAGTTATATGAGATTACAATAGATCTAAAAATCTACAAGTATAAGTTGTATATGTGAATATATCATAGTGTTTTAGTTTAACCATTGATTCAGAAAGTCTCTTAACCGAGTGGGATTTAAAGATCATTTCTATATTGAGATACATCCCAAGTAGTATCAAAAATTTTGATCATGAAGATAGCATAAGATGCCAGATACCTATTGACATGCCAAGTGAGTGTTTGATCAAGGAAGGTAGCATAGAGATGCTTGATATCAAGTGACAGACTAAACTTTTAAATCCTCTAACAAGGTCACACCTAATAGTGTGTTTGTAACCTTTAATAGGGTTGGCTCTTCACCAAGCTCACTTCAGAAGACTAAAAATTTTGCGTTACTGGTCCCAAGTGGTTTTTCCCTTAACAGGGTTTCCACATTAAAAATTCATGTGTCAATATGTTTATGAGTCATTAATTTAGTGTTTTCCATTACACATAACTTAACTGGATTGATTAGTATAATCTAGATAATTTACTATATTTCAATAAATTAACAGATTGTTATTCAGTAAACATAAAGTATAAGGTTTAACAAAGCATTCTAAGTAGTAGTTATTTGATAATTGTATTTGAAGGCATTCAAATTATAGGAATGAAGATAACTAGAGGCTTAATATTGTGGTACTAAGTTTTTGGGTTGATTATTGGAATATTTTTTAGGCCACTGATTCACCCCCCCTACTCTCAGTTATTACTAACACCCTTATCTACTCTCTGATTTCTTATTATTCCTCTATAACTAGATGGACATGCTGATATTGCTTTTTAGTTATCCTTGACCTCCAGGCCAAAGAGTTAAGATCAACAATGATATCCTCTTGAGTATCTAGAAAATGCGAGTTAGGTTGTAAGATTGGGGGGATTTCATCTCGGCCGGGTATTAAATCAACAGGCAACACCATGACTTATTATTTTATAGAAACAAAACTGCATACTGATCTTCTTGACAACGTACTCCCCAATGGAGTCACCAAAAATTTGTTAGTGAACATATTGTCCTTCTCTTGCAATAAATGAATGAAATGACTCTTAAACCCAAATTCAAAAATAAAATTATTACTGACAATTGAGTTAGTCTCTCATGACTTAACTCTCTACTTCAAAGGAGAAGCTACCTTCTATAAAGATTTATCTTTATAACCTTTATTATAAAAGAATCAAATTAGGGAATACTTTTAACCAGAAAGCATGAAAGGCCAACAATATTCTATCATAAACTTATAATAAAATGCTTTTAGAAAAGATTCAAATATCATAGCCCATTGACTCTAATCTAACAATATAATCTTTACAAAGGCCGACTTAATCTTGTATCACAATTTGAAAGATGACTCGTGAAATCTGAGGAACATACACACACAGATCAAAGCAGTATATCATTCAACTCCAACTAAAATTAAAGTCATACATTCATCAACCAACTAATTGAAGAAAAATACTATAATCTACTATAAAACAACTGATATTATATATGTATGTCAAAAGTCTTCATAGTATAAAGCAGATAAAATTCTAGAAAATAAGACAGTATACTAATTGTTTTTCAAAACCTAGAGAACCGACCCTCAAATGGTCATCAAAAATAGTATATAAAGCCACGCAGTGCTATTCAATTTCGATAACCAACTATCCATAGAAATAGAATAGCTAAAAATTAAACTATGAATATAAACCATTCCATCCAAAACTAATTAACTGATTGATCCTTTTTAACTTCATTATCATCTGAAGTCTTGGTGGCATCCTGTTAAGCATTCCATTCCTCAAAAGTTATCGTAAAGCTCGCCAACATCTCCTATTTTGGTGTGGAAACCATCTTGAACCTCTATTCCCAAATATCTTTACATTTTTTCATATATTTCATCTTTTTTTTGAGTGACTTCATTCACTCGTAGCCAATTACCACCAACAATTCCACCCGAGCAATCATCGTAATGTCTTTCACCTCTATATATTTAGTTGTTGTCGAATCTTTCATCTTCTTTTCAAAAGAAGCTATTATATTAGCCATATCAGCTTCAGTTTCTGTTTCATGCCCAATTAGCTTGCTTAGAAAATTGATATGGGTGTTCATGACCTCCTTAACACAACTTAATGTTTGAATAACCTGAGTGGATTCTTCAACAACCTATTCATAAAGTGAGCTTTTCTACTCCACATTAACCTTAGTCACAAACAATATATTCTTTTCCACGCCAGGCACTTCCTTTTCTGAAAGGAACTTGTCTATGTCGTAGGTATATACTTCTTCCATGTTTATTATTTTGATCTCCACCCACTCCCTCTCTTTCTTCCATGCTTCAACATCTCTTTCTACAGCTGTAATCAAACTGCCCAACTTTTTGGATAGATATTCAAAGTCATGAGAAAACTCAATGATTTCCTTGATGACTTTCTTCATCCAACTGAAGAAATTCCTAGATACTAACCTTTCTTTATGAACCTCATCAAGGAACCTTTGGTTCTCTAGAGACTTAACATCAAGGTTAATTGGGACCATGTTAAAGGGCTGAGGTATAGGTATTCGCAGTTGTTAGATATATTCTCCCATTCTAGTGAGCGCTTATTTTAATTTTACTTTGTCCTCTGTATATTTCCACACCCTATGGTTGATCTTTTTGTTGGCTGAATTCAGAATCTTCAAATTGGAAGCCCTTGTAGCTAGGTCTAGGTCTATTTTCTCTACAATAAATCCTTGCTCAGTGACTCTTCCTTAGTCTTGTCAAATTTTGGTTTAAAATGTTCTGCAACCCAATGGCATGTTTTTGGATCTACATCCAGCATGGCTTTTGTCTTTGGATTTTTGGTCCTTGGCATTTTTCCCATGTATTTTCTTACCAAGTCTCAAATAGGAGTTGACACATGAATGATGTTCCTTTTTTTAATTACTAATAACTCTAGGCAATTTGGAGATTTTGGGGGTGGAAATACCTGTCGGAGACTAGGCGGTTACACTATTTAGTGGTACAAGAGCACCTTAAGGTCTCATAGAAGATCTTTGCAAATTTTTGGCTTGTAGGTGGTTTTAGCCAACCCCCAATGTAATAAGGACTAAGGTTAAAGTTCCAAGTGTGATTTTGTGTGCTTAGAGGACAGAGTGTTTAGATTCATGCATTTTGTGTGTTCAATTTAGGCTCTAGAGTTTAAGTCCTAGAAAAGTCAACATGGGTCAAAGTTTGACCAAGACTCCAAAATGGAGTGACATTTATTATTTTGAAGTTTTCAAGTGTTTTTGGATCCAAGGGATTGATTCTGGATCAAATTATGCAAGGTAGGATAGTGGATTGTCAAATGAGCAAAAAGTTGTAAAAGTTGTTCATGACAACTTTGCAACATTGCAAAGTTGTCATGACAACATTTCCTAAAAACTAGGAAAGGGGTTTAATGGCGTTCTAATCCTAACCTAGGGGTCCAAACATGTGGGAATAGACTATATAAGCCCAGACAAACCCTAATCTAAGGGTTGGAGGTGTGATTGTACGGACTGTTTTTTGGAAAGTAAAGAATTGGACTGTGTTTTTGTAACAGAGCCTTCATCCAGACCTTTAATGGATTGAATGGATTGAGTTAATGCATTGAGCCTTTGATAATTGTTATTTAATTACTCTATGTGGTTTTATTTTGGTATTTTATCACTTTTGTTGATTTTTTTTAAAATTCCTTTAGTCTCACTAGTTCGCTGATCTGTTTAGAGCTAGTCATGTAAAAATGAGTCCCACTTGAGTTCCCATGGTTGAAATTAAATGGCCACTTGGAATCAAGTAGGGGAATATTTAAGTAGTGTAAATATGTATTTTAGAGGTTGTGTGTGTAGGGGATTTAATTTTTCCATCAAGCCCTAGGCGAGTACAGTGGTATTCTGGCTAGGAGTTTGAACGGAACATAAGCAAGAAAGCTTGCTAGATGGATTGGTTTGAGAAAATAAATGGTGGAGTGGTGTAGGGTAATGTGTCCTTGATATGTGTATGAAAGGAGAAGATTAGAGGAGGCCATTAGAGCAACTAGTAAAACAAAAGAATCTTGACTGGACTGCATGCCCTAGAAACCCTTGAAAATAGCGGTTTGCTAGATATCCAGTGTAAGAACAACTTGAAGACCTAAAACATAGAAAATCCTTGAGCCTAGAGTGGTCTTATAAATAATCCTCAGTTAGTTCAGGGGTTTCTAAGGATAATTTGGAGGATTTCAAATATTTCAGCTTCTAGGAGGCCTAATTGGGCTAAAAAGGCTACAAGGCCTAAAATCAAGAAAACTTGGAACTCGATGGAAAACTATTAGAAGAATCCATAAAAGTGGATAAAAATTAGTTTAAATTGACCTAGGAATAGTAAGGATACATATTAATATTTCCAAGAACATATTGGGAGAAAATTGGTCCAATTGAGCCTATGGGTGCATAGTTGGATTGAGAAAGACAATAAGAGAGTTTGAAGTTGGTGGAGAGCTCTAAGAGTAGGGGACCATAGGAGTGTCCTCTAGTTAGGGTAGTGATAGATACCCTAGGAAGACCAAAGATAAGGTCTTGAAAAGAGAAAGAAAGCTCTTGTGAGTTAGATCTCCCCATCAAAGTGGTATCAAAGTCATTGAAAGGATTGGGAAGTGGATAGTGTATGACAGCAGGAAGTGAATCCATTAGAGAAATCACCATGGTGATCAATGCACAATTGGCAAGGGACTTGTCAGAGAAAAAAGTCAAGAATATATTTCTAGAAGAAGCTATGGAGGAGATGAAGCAAGAGCTAGAAGAAGTTGTAGAGACAACAAGCAAGATGAAAGAATAGATAGGAGAGGATAAAGATAAAGGAAAGAGTCAAGTTGAAGAGGAGGAAGAACCATAAATAGACCCTCCATTACCTGAGGAACCTTTCCTCAAAGCCCTCAAGGCACTAAGTGGAAAATAATTAGAAGGCATCCCTATATTCTCTGGCCGAATGTATGTAGAATTGGTGATGGAATAGATTGAGGGCATGGAAAATCACTTTGAGTGTGATGGTATCATAGAGGCGCAAAAGGTGAAGATAGCCAAATCAAGGCTAAGAGGATAAGCACTAAATTGGTGGAAGTTCTTGCATGAGGAAAGAGAAAGAGAAGGGAAGAAGCAATAGCCAATTGGAAATCTATGGTGGCTAAGGTGAAGGAAAACTACCTATAACCAAAGGATTATGATATCCAACTACAAAAAAGGAGACAAAATCTCAGACATAAAGATTTAGATGTGGCATCCTACACTGAATAATTCCAAAAGATATGCCTTAGGTCTAGAGTGTAAGAGGTAGAGAGCATTAAATTTGTTATGTATCTCAAATGCCTAAGGTGGAACATTCAATAAGAGTTAAGCCTCTTTAATATAACTTCTATCCATGGGTGTTTTCAAATGGCCCTTAAGGTGGAAGAAAAACTCAGAAAGAAGCTAGATTCAAACTCTAGGGGTAGAGGAAGAGGTAGAGATTATAGAGGAGGACATAGGTGGTTCTAGTGGAAGGAATAATGAGACCAGATGCCAATGAGACTCCAAGTTTGGTGAAAAAATCCATGAGTCAAGCAATAGAGGAGGATACAACAAAGGAAGAGGTTTTAACAATGGTGGAAGAGGCAGATCAGGTGGTTTTGGAAGAAGCTCACATTTTGCTTCAATGAAGTGTTATAATTGTGGCCAAATGGGCCACTCTGCCTATAGGTGTCTGGATAAGCCAACATCTTCACAAGGTGAAAAGAAGATTGTATATGTGAAAGAAGAAGACATGAATAGACAGTCTAAGATAAGTTTGGATTTAGAGAAGGGAGAGAGCCTCACACTTAGGAGGATTTTGATCAAAGAACCTACAAGGGATGAACACAAACAAAGAAGGGATCTTTTTAGAGTCAAGTGTAAGATTCTTGGAAAAGTGTGTAGGGTCATAATAGACTCTAGGTCTACTGATAATGTGATCTCAGAGGAAGCAATGTAGAAGCTAAAATTGACTAAGATACCTCATGTGTGTCCTTACAAAGTAACTTGGTTGAATAAGGGATATAATATACTGGTTAATGAACAAGTGTGGATTGATTTCACCATAGGTAAGTATCAAGACAAGATACTTTGTGATGTGTGACCAATGGATGCATGCCATCTATTGCTAGGAAGACCATGGTAGTATGACAGAGAGGTAGTCCACCATGGCAAGGAGAATAAGTACTCATTCAAGAAGAATAGAGTGACTTATAAGATACTATCTTTGATAGAGGAAGATACAGTGGAGAAGATCGACTCCAATACTCTTCTAATGAGTGGTAAATAATTCCTAAAATACATGAAGGAGGAAGATGGGATTGGTTATGCAATCTTGGTGATATCAAAAGAGGAGGAGACACCCAAACAAACACCTATACCTGTAGAAGTTAGACAATTGTTAGATTAGTTCCAAGACATCATATGTGAAGGGACACCAGCTACAATACCTCCAAAAAGAGAAATCATTCATCAAATTGACTTTGTTCCAAGGGCATCATTGCCAAAAAAAAGCTTCCTACAAGATGACACCAGAGTAGAACAAAGAGATTGCAAGGCAAGTGCAGGAGTTATTGGACCAGGGTATGATAACAAAGAGCATTAGTCCATGTGTTTTTCTAGTGGTATTGCCTCCTTAGAAGGGAGGTAAATGGAGAATGTGTACTAACTCTAGGGAAATAAATAGGATAACAATAAGATATAGATTTCCTATTCCTAGAATAGAAGACTTAATGGATTACTTGGGGGTGCTAAGTACTTCTCAAAGATTGATCTTAAAAGTGGATATTATAATATTAGGATGAAAGAGGGGGATGAGTGGAAGTCATCTTTTAAAACCACATAGGGATTATATGAGTGGTTAGTAATGCTATTTGGGATTACAAATGCACCTAGTACTTTTATGAGGGTCATGAACGAAGTCTTGAAGGATTATATAGGGGTATTTGTAATAGTATACCTAGATGATATCCTCATCTTTAGAAAAACAAAAGAAGAGCACATGAAGCACATAGAACTTGTGTTGAAAAGGCTACAAGAAGAGAAGCTCACCATAAATCTTGAAAAGAGTGAATTTATGAAACAAGAACTAGTCTATCTAGGATTTGTAGTATCCCAAGGTGACTTGAAGATGGATAAGAGTAAGTTTGAAGCCATATTAAGTTGGCCCACTCCTAAGACAGGGACTGAAGTGAGAAGCTTCCATGGGTTGGCCCAATTCTATAGAAATTTTGTGAGAAGATTTAGTGAAATCTATGCACCTGTCCTAGATACCATAAATGGTGGAGTCAAGACAAAGTTCGTATAGACCAAGGAAGCCAATGAAGGTTTTGAAAGATTGAAGAAGGAAGCAACTACTCAACCAATTCTGATGTTACCAATTTTTGAAAAAATATTCATTGTGGAATGTGATGCTAGTAACATAGCAGTGGGTGTAGTCCTAAGTTAGGAAGGAAGACCAGTAGCCTTCTTTAGTGAAAGGTCAATTGAAGAAAAGTCTAGGTATTCATCCTATGATCTAGAGCTTTATTCATTGGTGCAATCTCTTAAGAAGTGGAGGTACTATTTGTTTCCAAAATAATTAGTTTCATATACTAATAACCAGGCCTTAAGCTGCATAAACACACAAGAAAATCTTAGTTTGAGGCATATAAAGTGGATGGAGTTTCTGCAATCATACACCTTTGCAATCAAGCACAAGAAGGGGGTAAATGACAAGGTTAAAGATGAACTTAGTAGGAGGTTTCTCACCATTCAAGAGATATAGTTGCATAGCACAGGGGTTGAAGGATTCAAGGATCTTTATGAAGGAGATGCAGATTTCTCAGAGATCCATAAGGTGTGTACTAATTTTTAAAATCACTTTGATAGTGAATATGCGGACTATACTTTACATAATGGTTTATTGTTTAAAGGGAAGAAACTATGTGTTCCAAGGGGTTACAAGAGAGAGAACCTCATCCAAGAGAAGCACAATGGTAGTTTGAGTGGACACTTTGGGTTAAATAAGACCCTAGACCTAGTGGAGAGACTTTATTGGTGCCCGAAAATGCAAAAGGATATAAGGAGATATGTTGAGCAATGTGGAGTATGTCAGAAAGAAAATGGGACATCATCAAATTAAGGTACTTACCAACCATTTCCCATACCAAATAGATAATGGGATTGCATAAGTATGGATTTCATAGTGGGGCTGCCTAGGACACCAACTAGTTTGGATAGTGTGTTTGGGGTAGTGGACAGATTTAGTAAGATGAGTCACTTTATCCCATGTAAAACAATACATGATGCCAATCACATTGCCCACATTTTCTTCAAGGAAATAGTAAGGATACATGGTTTTCTAATGCGCATAGTGGAAAATAGAGATGTGAAATTTATGGGACACTTTTGGAAACCCCTCTGGAAAAGATTGGGTACTAATTTGGCTCATAGTTCTGCATATCATCCTCAAATGGATGGCTAGACAGAGGTAATTAATAGGGTTCTTGGAAACTTGTTGATATGTTTAACCAAGGATTATGGACAAGGATGAGAACAAGCCATCCCACAAGCATAGTTTGAATATAATGACTGTGCAAACAAGAATACTAGTAAGAGTCCATTTGATATTGTGTATGGATTACATCCAAGGGGTGTTTTTGAGCTTAGAGATCTAAAAGGTTATGAAGGGATCAGTGGACATGCAGATGAATTTTCTCAGTCAATGAGAGAGGTCCATGAGCAAGTGAACAAGACACTAATGGAGGAAAATCATAATCTTAAGGCTAAGAAGGATGAAGGGAGAAGAGACTTGCAGTTTGAGGTAGGAGACTTGGTGATGGTATACTTGAAAAAGGCTGGGATATAAAAGGGAATACCAAGAAAACTACATATGAAAAGGATTGGACCATATAAGGTGTTAGCTAAGTATGACTCCAATGCCTACAAAGTGGATCTACCCAAGGAGATGTCTATTTATCCTATTTTCAATGTGAAGGATCTAATTAGATACAGAGGACTAGGTGTGAAGGAGAAAGAGTATAGTACAAACATAGAAAAGGATGTGGAAGAACTCAGATTACTTGCCCAAGCTAAGCCACAAGTTGAAAGGATTTTAGATTCAAGAGTGAAGAAGAAGACTAGGACTAAGACATACATGGATCATCTAGTAAAATGGGAGAAAAAACCTGAGTCAGAGGCTACTTGGATAGAAGAGAGTGACTTTAATAAGCATGGCCTCAATTTGGAGTTTGTCAAACCTCAGGTACCTTGAGTTTCTTGTTGCAGAGGGAGAATGGTGCAGGAGCACCTTAAGGTCTCATGGAAGATATTTGCAAATTTTTGCTAGTAGGTGGTTTTATCCAGCCACCAAGGTAATAAGGACTAAGGATAAAGTCCCAAGTGTGATTTGGTGTGCATTTAGAGATAAGAGTGTTTGGAGTCATGTGTTTTATGTGTTCAATTTAGGCCCTAGTGTTTAAGTCCTACAAAAGTCAACATGGGTCAAAGTTTGACCAAGACTCCAAAATGGAGTGAAATTTATTATTTTGATTTTTTTAAGTGCTTTGGGATCCAAGGTATTGATTCTGGATCAAATTATGCAAGGTAGGACAGTGGGTTGTCAAATGAGCAAAAAGTTGTAAAAGTTGTTCATGACAACTTTGCAAGTTTGCAAAGTTGTCATGACAACATTTCCTATAAACTAGGAAAGGGATTTAATAGTGTTATAATCCAGACCTAGGGGTCGAAACATGTGGTAATATACTATATAATCCCATACAAACCCTAATCTAAGGGTTGGAAGTGTGATTGTACAGACTGTGTTTTGGAAAGTAAAGAATTGGACTGTGTTTTTGTAACAGAGCCTTCTTCTAGACCTTTAATCGATTGAATGGATTGGTTTAATGCATTGAGACTTCAATAATTGTTATATAATTACTCTATATGGTGTTATTTTGGTCATTTAGCACTTTTTTTAATGTTTTGTAAATTCCTTTAGTTTCACTAGTTTGCTGGTATGTTCAGAGCCAGTCATGTAAAAATGAGTCCCACTTGAGTTCCTGTGGTTTAAATTCAATGGAAACTTGGAATAAAGTAGGGGACTATGTAAGTAGTGTAAATATGTATTTTAGAGGTTGTGTGTGCAGGGTATTTAATTTTTCCATCAAGCCCTAGGTGAGTACAGTGGTATTCTAGCTAGGAGTTTGAACAGAACAAAAGTAAGAAAGCTTGCTAGATGGATTGGTTTGAGCCAATAAATGGTGGAGTGATGTAGGGTAATGTGTTCTTGATATGTGTATGGAAGGATAATATTAGAGGAAACCATTAGAGAAACTATTAAAAGCAAAGAAACTTTATTGGACTGCATGCCCTAGAAACCCTTGAAAATAGGGGTTTGGTGGAAATCCAGTGTATGGACAACTTGAAGACCTGAAACCTAGACAATCTTAGAGCCTAGGGTTGTCTTATAAAGAATCCTCAGTTATTTTAGGGGGTTACTAAGGATAATTTGGAGAAAATGAAAGATTTTGGCTTATAGGAGGCCTAATTGGGCTAAAAAGGCTACAAGGCCTAAAATTAAGAAAACTTGGAACTCAAAGGAAAACCATTAGAAGTAAGGATACCTATTCCTATTTCCAAGAATAGATTTGGAGAAAATTATTCCAATTGAGCCTATGGGTGCATAGTTGGATTGAGAAAGACATGAAGAGAGTTTGAAGTTGGTGGAGAGCTCTAAGAGGATTAGGGGACCATAGGAGTGTCCTTTGGTTAGGGTAGTGTTAGATACCCTAGGAAGACCAAAGAGAAGGTCTTGAAATGAGAAAGAAAGCTCTTGTGAGTTAGATCTCCACATCATTTAGCATTGCTAAATCATGTTGGCCTGTAGAATTATTCTATCCTTTAGTCTT
The DNA here is from genome assembly GCA_018584345.1 of Thuja plicata. NCBI lineage: Eukaryota > Viridiplantae > Streptophyta > Pinopsida > Cupressales > Cupressaceae > Thuja > Thuja plicata. The sequence goes on from MU226446.1 coordinate 316,535, forward strand.
AGGGGTATTTAGTGGAGTACTGTCCATCTTGAGTTTTGCTTGGGCTACTATACTTCCTTCCTGAGTTTCTAGATCAAGGTCAATGTAAGAAGATTTATTTTAGATTCTTATTTTCTTCTACTTCATGCCTTGGTGACTCTTACAGGTTTTTCAAGAGTTTCTTCTATTGGAAATATTTCTAGTTTTCTGAGTCTTTCTATAAATTGTTGGGTTCCAAGTGTCAATTTTTCCTAAAATGTCAAGATATGTTCCAGAGTACCATCAAATTTTCCTAAAAATGTTGATCTCCAAGAAATGAAAGTAATAAAAGTGTGAAAACCCTAAGCCCTAGGTTATTTTTGTCCTTTTCGTGCAAAAAACCCCAAGTGTTCTCAGCCTTGTTCTAATTTGAAGTTACCTTTTTGTCGAGTAACTTAAATCTTTATAAAGTCATGTATTTTTAAGTGGATTATTTTATCTCCTAATCTCATGAAGTGTACCAAATATTCTATTTTGTTTGGTGACTTGGAGATAGCTTGTATCTCTTAATCTTGAAGAGAATGGAATATGCTTTAAGTCATTCAGAGACTTAGCGACAATCATGGATGAAATCTTGATCATCATGTGGTAAGCACTTTATCTCATGATTTTACTCAAGTTACAAAAATTATTCTGTGACTTTGAGTTTACTAAGTTGCGAAGTCTTGAGATATAACCTGGTTAACACTGATTTCATTATGCTTTAGTCGTGTTATCTCCAAAAGAAATTAGAGTTAATTAAAGGCTTCAAAGATTTAACGCTACTTGTTGATCTTTTCCAAGATGAGCGGCGGTCGCATAATCTCAAAACAAAGGCTAAGGTCAAGGTTTCCTTCAGCGATTAAGAGATAGCTATAGGTCTTGTGTCATCTTTGACTTGATTGTGTGGCTTGTGTTTAATCTCCCAATTGACTCATGAGTTAATGAATCTTTTAGAGATTCAGAGATAAAGCTTTTCGCCAGATAAACCTGGGTTGAAGTTAAATTAAGTAAATTTTATTTTTGAGACTTAGAGATAACCTAGTCTCAAGTTCTCAGAAGAAAGGTGTAGTTATGTGAAAGGTCTTGAGATTAAGAAAAGACCATTGGATTAAAATATAATCAAGGGCTACCTTTTAATCTCAAGATAAATGGATCAAGTAAAAAAAATTTGTGAGACTTAACGCTAATCGTTGATTAAGAAAATATCTAAGGGCTAGCGCATGATCTCAAAGTAGAACCTCAGTTAGAATATTTTCTCAGTGACTTAGAGATAGCTTGTAGTCACGTGATCTCATAACAAATTGGACTTAGAGCCAAATCTTGGGAGATTTGGAGTGGGTCATGGATTAAAATAAATATCAATGGTGGTCATGTAATCTCTTAACAAATTAAGTAAGTACAAGATTATTTAGAGACTCGGCGCAAGGCATTAATGAAGATCTAATCATGTGGTCTCCATTGAATCTCATAATGAAACCTGTGTCAAGCTAAACTCTTAGTGAATTAGAAATAATATAGTTGTACAATCTTTAAATGGACTATGGTAAGATTAAGGTAAGATTGCATGGGTTTGTTCTCTCACCATGAGCTAAAAAATCTAGCCTATTAAAAGGGAAAGATCTTGACAGGGTGTAAGAAATCTGCTGAGCTGTAAAGGGTAGATAAAACAAGCCAATCACAATTGATTTTAAAGCTTGATCACGTATAATAGGGTTTTAAAACTAAAAAAAGTACTCATGACCTATCCTAGTGGGTTTTAAAAATCTGAGTACCTGTCAACTTCAGGGGCCACAACTAGGAGAAAATTGATGTCAAGGCACACAGAGCAATGACAGAAGTGATTGAGTAACAATTACATGATCTCGATTAGAATGGTGTATTTATTTCTCAGAAATAAATAGGCATAGCCTTTGTTCATTTTAGTTTACCAAAGTTTTAAGAGTGCAGAGCCAAGATATTGCATAAATTTTAGTGCTTTCAAAAGTGAAGAATTGTCTAAGTTTTAGGGCAAATTGTAAGAAGAAATTGTGTCAGAAAGTAGCATTGTTCAAAAAAGATCAGTAACAATGAGAGAAGAAGCACCAAGTGGAGCTTCTACCAGTTGGAAAAGTAAAGATGCAGAGGATGACCAGAAGGGCAATAGGAACTATTCTGATGAATTCGTGTCTTTACTACTTGGAACTAACCAAGGGAAAAATGTAAATGATGAATTCCTCTATGATGAAATGGAAAATTGTAGAGATGCATGCACTCCTAGATTTTTTGGTTATTATTTGTTCAATTATTTCTATAGTAATAGGGATAACGAAATTCGCATTTCAAACCCATGCACATCAGGGTTAGCAAAGCTAGTTGTTCCAAATGTCTTTGCAGACGTAGACTTACTGATTGAGATGGCTAGGAAATATGATTCTCTTTCCAGAACCATTAAGAAACATGATGGCACAACCTTAGTTATGTTGGATAGCACCTCATTCATGAAGGATTTTGATGTATATCATCCCCGCACCACAAAGATTGACTTAACAAAGTTAGAAAATTAGTATGTCAGAGAAACCACCATTGTTGCCATATTAACCCAGACTCATGTGCCCAAATAAAAGTAAAATTACATAGCTTCCATACCAAATTCTACTGCCCCATATTTTTGCAAGGATTTAAACTTTTATATGAAGTACATTTCTTATGGGTTGTGTAGGGTTTTGGGTAAAGATGAGGGCAATGAAAGGGTGTCTGCAGATTTATTAATGATCATCTTGGATCTCTAGAATTCTCATGCTAATACTGATTTTGATTATATTCAGTATGTCATTGATCAAATACATCAAGTCCTTATAGATGTCCATAGTAAGTCAAACCCTAAATTTTTGCATTATTCCATTTTGATGCATTTAATTTTGTATTTCAATATCAATAGCATGGTTGTACACAATTTGAGGCCAAGCATGATGTTCTGTGGCAAGAAAAACCCTATGCAACTTTGGATTAGGGTTTGGAACTATACTTCCAATGAGAATGAGTTTTGTTGTTATCAAAACTGGATTGCATATCCAATTCTAAGTGTCCTAGGTGTAAATTTCTTAGACCTATTAGTATGCTGATAAGTGGACAGGAGATCAAAACTGGGGAGATTTTTACTGTGGGGAGAACTTTACTTTGATGAGGGTTTATGGATGTTCCTAGCCCACACACATTCTTCCTAAATATGTGCCCCCAAGGATAGCTATAATGGAGTTTATCTGGAAATTGATGTGGATAGATAAAGAGCACCTGGCTCCACATAGGAAGGGTACTTTCACACCCTGACAGTTCAAGGCTACTAACTTCACCATTGGAAAAAGAGAAATGGATTCAACGAATAAATGGTTGGGTCATTATAGAATGAATGTGGAATTATACAAGTATATATACCCTAAGGTTTTTATAAAGATTTCAAAGAAATTGTTAACCCCAACCATAACTGTTGTCAAAGAGCATGAGGAGTGTGTAGAAGAAGACCTCATAAGGAATATCCTAGAGGAGGATGAGGTAGCAAGAAGGGTAGACCAATGCCAGGATCTAATGAGCTTGGAACAAAAAATAAAGAAAAAGGGGATTCCCTTGGGAGGTTTCTTTCCTAGAGTACCCTACTTGCAGAGACTCAATAAAATGATGGAGTCTTATACTACATTATACAATCAGCTTGAGGGGATAATTGAAGACAAGGAAAGAGGCCCCGAGAAGAACTCTTCCTCAAAATATGAAGAAGATAGTAAGGGAGGTTATTCAGTTTGTAACCCTCCTCCCATGGATCGGCAACCCTCAACAGAGGAAAACATAGTGATGGATCTTAATGAAACACCTGAGGCTGAGGTAACTAACGAACCCCCAAAGAAAAACTAGAGAATAGAATTAGGGGAGCCTTCTTAGGTCAATCTACAAGAGAATAAGAAAGATAAGGTAAGTGCCCTGATCACTGGTAACATGCCATATGACCACCAGCTTAGAAAGACAATCAAGGAGGGAAAGAAAGCAAAAAAGGATGATCAAGAAGAAATTGAACTACCTCTTATGTTGTGTCAGGATGAAAGAGAAATTCACCAAGATGAATTCTTAAACAATGATGCATTCATCAAGATAGATGAATTCAATAAATTCTTAATTTGGAGGAAGCAACTAGAAGTAGGGGCACAGTTGCATCTAACAGAGGGCGGTTCAGTGTCAAGTGAAGCTTTGCAAGCCTTGCAACCATATGACCCTGAAACTAAGACTATAACACCTAACGAGCCTAGGAAACAAGTCAAATCTATTGAAATGTTTCTAGTACCTGGTTGGGATCTAGCCTCAACCTTCATAATTGATCAAATTAGAAGGAAACCATATACAAAATTGTCCTCATAGACATAGGTTGGAGAAATGATCAGGCGATGTGGATTTGATCCACGATCCACAACTTTATCTATGTGGTCAATGGCACCTAAGACACAAAATCCATATTTGATTAGTGTGCAAGAGAAAATGGATGGGGATAAGATCATATGGTCTATCCATAATACTGGTGACTTGGAAATATCCCAGTCTCTTACCCATTTTTCACATTTGAATGAGGCTAAAACAAAGCAAATGTCCAAGAGATACCAAAATCTTTTTGATGAATCAAGTGTTGTGGTGAAAGATATAGAAAAGGGTTTGATTAATATCAAGTCACTAGAAGAGAGAATGGAGGAATTCAACAAGAAACTACAAGAGGCCCCCAAGGCTATCCTTGCTCCACCCAAACAGGTAGTGGATTATGAAACTGAGACCAGAAAAGATATTACAATTGGAACAGAGAAAATGGACAAAGGTCAGAATAAAGTGGCTTTAGAAGCCTTGTAGAATATTTTGCAACATAGGATTGATGTCCTAAAAGGTAAAGTTGATTTGGTACACAATTCTTATAGTAAGATACCTGGCCTAGAGACAGAGGTCAATAACCATATTACAAATTTGAATCCTTATTTTGGAACTTGGTCAGGAAGGGCATCATTGTTTGAAAGGTTGGGAGCCTTGCAACCACCTAGGGAAGATCTCCCTGAGATTGTGTATCAAGTGGGGGAATAAATTGATAAAATTGGAGCTACTTTGTCTTTCTTTAAAGGAAAAGAAAATCAGATACAAGAAAGGGTCAACATATTTGGCCTAGATTATAATAGATTTATTCCTCCAATTAAGGGAGAAGATGAAAAGATTAAAGTAGTAGAATAATGGAGAAATGAGTTTGATACTCTATTTCCTATTAAAGAGGTATTTATAATAGATAATGTTTCCCTAAATATAAATCAATTTAATAAGACCTTGGATGAAGCATTTAAAGAAGAAATAGACTTCGTCAAGTTTGTTACAGATGTCAAGGTCATAACATATGCTAGATGGGACAGACAAAAGGCACAACTACAGAGTATTCAGAGCTTTAATTGTCCTTCAGAGATAGAGGTTTCACAACAAGATGTCATCACAAATCCCATCAAGAAAATCTTGCAACCATTGACTTGGATGTATTGGACGAGGAGTGAAGTGGTACCTGGCACCTGATTTATGAACACAGGGAGGATAATCATCACTAAGACTAGTGTAAGTTAGCTTGTATTGGTGGTCACTAGGTCTCACAATAACTACAAGAGGTTATCTAGAATATCTATGGACAAAGGTGCTAGCTACCAAATTTTTTAAATCATATCAAAGATTTGATTTCATATCAAATCATATACTCAAGTCCTTTCTCCACCACCTGAAAGTGTAACTCTATTTTTTTCTTCTAGCACTTTAGGGTTTTAGCCTAGCCATCCTAAGCTTGTTGCGTCCTTTCTCTTTAAGGATTCCAAGATAGCTAGTGCTCTATAATAGAAAGTTGTAACATAATGTTACAGATGGTGAATTTACAACTGTGAGGCAAATTTCTCATTTTGTCTAAATTTTCAAGCTTTTAGTCTTTCTAAATGTATTGAAGCAGAAGCATATTAATACAATATAGTGGTGTTTCTTTTTCCATATCATTGTTGTCTTCTTGTATTTCTATTTATGCTCTTGTATGTTTAAATTGTAAGGAATTTTAAATATACAAGTTATAAGGTAACTGTGCGATTACTTATAAGTTTATTTTGAGGGAGTAAATCTTATGAGTGGTTCCAGAGGGTTAGAAATTAGTGTGAGGATTTGATATAGGGGTATGGGAATGAGAAGATAGTTTGTAAGGTACTTTATCTAAGCCACATGTGTATTTCCATTAATTATTGTCTATGAATTTATATCTCATTTGACTCTTTTCCCAGGATTACGCATTGGTCTAGGGTTTGATAAGTAGTTATTCATCATCAATCTTAAAACAAATAATCATTTAATTTTCTGTTATTAAGAAATTATATGCTTAATTAGCTGTATTAAATAATATAATATAATTTTTTGATTCCTTGGAGAGAGAATCATTAGGTTAGCCTTCCTAAGTCAATAAATCTAAAAACAAGAAGGATGAGAATCCTTGTTTCACTATTGTTTTCTATTGTTATGTTCATGGTCTGGCTTCTTAAGCTCTGTGTTAAACTAATCATAGTCATCTGCAAGGTGTTCTATGAGTTGTTGCAGTAAAAGGTAATTGGCATATCAGTGTAACCCCCTATCCACTATTAAGTTTATTTTGAAGCAATAACTTGTATAAGGTACACCCACCTAAGTCTTTTGATCTCAAAGAAGATGGAGGATTAGTCCTCATTAAATAGAATTTTACTTGCATGATTTAGGAATTGGGAATCTAAGAGTCAAGCATTAATGTTATATTAAGGTTCTGCAAGAAAAAGCTCTAACAACTTCCTGATCTTTTGGGAGGACGACTGCTTTAGATTTGGTATTACCTGTAGAAAGAAATTTTTCAACTTCATTAGTAAGTATGGGTAAGGACTAGGTTTTTGAATTTCTTGAGATTTTTATGGTCTTTGGCCCGGTTGCCTCTTTCTTATTTTTCTTATTTTTGTCTTTAAGCCACCTCTTTGTCCTTTCAAAACCTTCCTGAGTCAAAGCATTCAGATCTTCATCTTCAATCTTTATCTAGTCTATTTTCCTAACTGATGAAGGGTGCTCCCCTTAATGCCACAAACACATAACAGAGACAGAGAAGCAACAACAATTTGCAAGAACAGAAAATGGGATTCTTATTATCTCCACAAAGGTGGAATTGCAAAATTTCAAAAATATAATATGCAAAGCCTCATGGGCATTCCCCTTACAATAATATGTAGGACAAAGCCTTGAATTATTACCCAGATCTACCCAAAATTGTCCCGAACTGCCTAAGACAACACTACGGGCCTTCTTTATATAGGCAATTTCCACCGCCCGAGAAGGTTCCATAAATTTAGCCCTTAGGGCCTACCAAACTTAGAATTATTTTATTTTTTAATTTAGTACATCAAAGTCGGCTCAAAATAACTTTTGAAACCCGAACAAAAATTTTGAAGGAAAATCATTTTCTGCCATTTCAGGTGGCCTGACTTTCAGAGACCATAAGTCTTCACTAGTTGACCTGATTGACTATTATAACCCCATTTCGAATACGCCACAAAGCACTCTACAACACTTAAACTAAGCAAGCTTCATTCAGCCCAAGTTTTGACCTCATCCGGGGCCTCTAAAGCCTTAAACTAAGCCCGAAGCTTCTGTACCCTATTTTCAATACCGAAGATTTTTAATATCTTCAAAACTAGACCTGATCTAGCCATGAAACTTTACTGGCAGGCTGATATGACTAAGAGGAACCTCCACATGCAAAATCAGAACATTCGAAGATCGTATGATCAACTTACTAAAAATAGAAAGTTTCCATAAATAGCAGCTCTGCACAAGGTAGCCCTTATTGAAAAGAAAACAGAAATATTTTTGGGTGATGCAAGATTGCCGTTACACCTAGGATGCTCCTACATCAGACACCTGGGGTAATTTGAGAAGTGACCCTGTCACAACTTAGGTGTGTAGAGGAAAACCAAGACGGTTAACCTCCTCCCTTGTCAGCCATGATGAATCTTCAACAGGTCATCCTTTCCACTTGACCAGATATTCTTCATATGTCCTGTTCGTTGTGCTTCTACCAACACGACTGTCTAGTATGTCTTCAATCTCCTTGGTATCTGAACTACTTGCTGGAATACTCCACTGTGCCGCTGTGATCTCATCTTCAACACCTCCTTCATGATACTCTGTCAA
>MU226446.1:359757-371594 GCA_018584345.1 Thuja plicata
ATTGCATTGCATTTATCATGATAAATCCTTCATTCTTAGATTGGTCCATGGTTGTGAGACTCTCGTCCTGAGAGCAATTTCAAAAACCCCATCTAGATAGAAGGCAACAGGTCAAATCACGCAGGCAAATAATATGAATAATCTCATATTCAGTCTTGTGTGTACCTGGTGAAGAAGGACTATGTTGAAGTGTGTGGTTGATTAACAAGGCGAAAATTAACACATACAGAAATAGGGAACCAGTAGTTCTCTTGAGTTTGTATTTATTTTCTACCTGAAGTAACTATCTACAAACTTCAAGCAACACATACTTGTCAAGACAATATATGGGTAATTTTAGAGGTTCTCCACTAAAACCTCCAACTCTAAGGTAATTGAAAGTTGGAAATTGGATATAAAATCTATGGTAAATCTTCATCAGGTCCATGGCTTCTTTAGAGAATCTAAAATTAACCCTTCCTCTCAATTCAAAAACAATCCGTGAGAAGAAAGTATCTTGAACTCTTCAAAAATTCATAGGGTTCCTTTTCTTCTGGAACCAGGGGTGTTATTCATAGATCATCATGTTATCTTCTCATATCCTGTGTAGCAAACCATCCCAATCCTTACAAATGGAAAGGGTGTAAAAGAGGTATGAGGACATGTAGAAACTTGATGTTTCTCCTAATTGGGATAAATCTTCATGAAGTTTCTCAAAAATTATTTCAGCCCAATCCACATACTTTCCTTCACTTAAGATAGCTTGGACGAAGACATAGATCCAATCTTCCCCAAAAGCATCATTAGAGTTACTCTTTATCCTATTTAACATTACAACCAGATCTCAATTCTTTCTTACCAGATGGCCTTTGTTTATAGGTCTAGGCAACAAGAACCACCTTTCTCAGGTTTTAACAAACAATCTCTAGCAATGTTGTTGTTGTAGTCCTTAATGTTCTGATTGAATTCTGCCTGGGCCTTTTTCACGCTCCGAACACCATAAATATCTGTTGGGGGAATTTGCAATTCCACCATGACTATTTGTCTATTTATAGCCACTAATACCTCATTGGAAGAGGTGTGAATACACCTATTTTCTCTGTCATTCCTATTTCGGCATTTCATTACCAATACTAGGCATGGAGTCACCTCAGGAAAAGCAGTGGCTTCTACCAATCCACTTTTTGCAATTTAGGCAGCCATGGACCTTGCCTCTGCATTTCTCGATTGATAAAGAATTTCCCCTATGTCTTCATCCACTAGGGTTGTATCTCGCATATCAGGGAAGCAACTACTAATGGGAGGAAATTTATTCTCCTTTACAAACTTCACCTTCGGGGTTAACATATTAAGACCGAAAGGGGCTAACCTCAAAAGATAAATGAAGCAACTGTAACATGAAAAAGACCCAAAATCTTTCCTCCTGAACAGACTATCTTAATATTTGAAGAAAAAAAATAAGATTTTTTTTGTAAAATCACCATTATTCAGCTTCTCACTTTTGCAATTACCTCACTTCTCTCCTTCTCCAGTTACCTCTTCCAATCGATTTCTTTCAAAAATAAAAGAGCCAAGGAAAGAAATTTAATACCCACTCGCTTTTGTTTCCTTAATTTGTAATTATGAGCGCCTAACAAAGCTTAATCATTCCCATCACTTTTAATGCAGATGTCTAACTACAATGCTTCAAATCCACTCCACTTGTGGTTAAGATGACATGGAATCACCACAACTATCTTGTCAAGTATTTCTTGCGGATATGAGAAGATTTGACACGGGCCGTTTGATACTATCAATTATTGCACTTCAAAAACTAAACTTTGAACCATTAAAGATGAGGTTCAAAATTCAAAGTTCATAATGCCTCAAATAATTTTACGCACTTCATAGCTAAAATGGCTCACATACATGTTGGACAAAAAGGTTTGAATTGTGAACCCAAAAAAACAAGTTCAAAATTCATGATTACCAAAACACATGACACCAAGTAAGTGGGGCGTATGACATGAAGCTACAGGGTGAAGTGAGAATTAAATATTGAACTTTGAACCATGAAATGAAAGTTGAAGATTCAAAATTCAATATACAATAGACAAATTACACCGCAATCAAGACCCATCTTCTTTGACAAAGAAAGGATGACGATCACTTAAGTAACATTGACAAGGTGCGAATTGAACTTTGAACTGCTGGGTTCAAGGTTCAAAATTCAATATGCAACCTACAATATACATAATATATGTTACTCAAGAGTTTTACATAGGATAATTTTTTACCGTAACAAATATCACCCATTTAACTAAGGTATTAATGACTTGCAATGTAATATAATTGTATGCTAACACAACTTTTTCAAAGCTACTAGGTGTTTTATATAATATCTCCAAAAAATATAATAAAATATATCATGACATTTTAATTGTATTTTAATTTCTTTTATGATAGTTTCTCATTATAATTACCCTTGTTTGTCTACATTTTAAAATTCCAAACAAATTGCATTCTATTTTGTTATATTTTTTCAATAATGTTGTTTTACATTAAAAAAAATAAAACACATTATACATTAAGACATAAAAAAATGGAATGTGTTGTGTAAGACATATGATAGATGCATAGATAGGTATGATGTAAGTAGATAAGAATAGAAATCACACCTTAGGGTGCAATGGGTACACCAGAGAGATATTGAAGGTGAATTAGGGAGAAATTTTGGTTTTTATTTTTTTTGGCATATATTTGTGCAACTAATAAGGTCATTTGGCATATTATTAATATAACCATAATACTAACAATTATGTAACACATTACCCTAACCATAATTGTAACCCCAAATCCTATTCACAACCCTAATCCAAACCCTAAGTCTAACCCTAACCCAAACATTAAAACCCAATCCTAAACAAGATCATAACCCAAACCCTAAATCCAATCCTAACCCTAACCATGTCATAAACCTAAACTCTTATCCTAATCCTAAATGTTAAAACATAATCTTAACCCTAACTCTAAACTATAATCCTATTCAAAACCCTAACTCTAACCATGATACTAATCATCATGTAAACCCTAACAATTATATATTGTTTATTATTTAATAAATTTACTTCAATATTTAATAATAAATAATTAACTTATGAAGTTGATAAACATGTCAAACTAAAGTGTTTTTTAAAAAATTATTAAAATTGAAATACTAATAATATTATGTAAATTAAAATACAAATTAAAAATATAATTATGCTAGAATAATTAAAATTTTAAAATTATAAATTAGATTAATTTTAATAAACTTTAATTATTGTTTGCGTTTTGATAGAAATATGTAAATAATTAAATTAATTTTAAACATAAGTCAAAATTAAAATTTGGAAATAAATACAAAAGTTTTCATATATTATATTTATTATTTACATATATTATATTTGAAGTAATTAAAAAAACTTAATTGTAAAAGTTTAAAATATAAAAAGAATCACTTTTTTTATTAAAATAGGTATTTATAAGGTGAACATTGGGCACGCTATGGATAATTTATAAACCATATTTTTTAAACCACAGGTTGGGTGACTCTGTCGACACCAGGTCCACATCAGCGATCAGTGAGAGTAAAAAACCAATAGTAATTCCAAACATTTGGAAATCCAATCAATGCACACCAATGCACAACGAAAGATATGGATGGATATAGAGAGGGGGACATGTCTACATATAGATAGTGAGAAAGTGATGAACTATAACTGATTGAGAGTTTGAAGATCTTAAGTTGATGATCACCAAGCTATAGAAAGTTAAATGCAAGACATTAAATTAGTTAATCTATTGTATTGTCATTAATGTCAACTTGATATAATCTGATTGGTTATATACATAGTGTCAAAGACTTCAAAGAACCAGAGAGATAAAGGTTATGCTATCAGTAATGCATAAAAGTTCAGTATGCACTAAATGGCAATAAACATCGACGGTCAGTGCACCCCGACGGATAGAGAACCCCAAGAGAAAAGTCACAGTGATACCCGAGCATGAAACCCAAGCAAGCATTACCAATGAGAAGAATCAAAGTAACTCGAGAAGAACTTCACAGTGCTTCCCGACAGACATACAAACCCAACAGAGATGCCTGAAGAGAACTGAAGTGTTGACCGACGAGAACTGAAGTTTAGAAACAAAAAAATACTTAGCTGGCAAAGAGCTAAATATGGAGTTAACTGGTTGTTAACATTGTTTTCATCAACAAGTTAAAATCTAGAGATAAGTGAGAGTTTTAAATTTGTTTTATTCCTGTTAACAAGGAGAAATCTACGGGATAAAACTGAAGTAATGCTTTAAAGAAAGAATGGCAAGATTTATGGATCACATCAAGAACAAGAAAGACTGAGACTAAAAATGATGAAATCATGTCTATAAAGAGACAAGCTAATTCATTATGAGTTAGGGGAGTGAATAGAGAAGAGATGTTGAAGAGAAACTGATAAAGAAAGAAGTCTTTATACATTTCTGATCAATCACGCTAAAGACTAGAGCTAAAGATTTTTGCGGACAACGAGCAATAGAGAAGCACAGCATCACTGAGAAGAAAGAAGTGAAGCAAAGTTATTGAAAGGAGACATTTATTAGAAAGGTATTATGATATTATAATAGATCTGAACATCTACAAGATTAAGTTGTTTATATGAATAGATCATATACTATTTCAGTTTAACCATTGATTCAGAAAGTCTCTTAACCGAGTAGGACTAAACAATCCTTTATATATTGAGATACATCCCAAGGAGTATCAAAAGGTTAATTCATGAAGATAGCATAGTGAAATGCCAGATATCAAGTGATTAACTGTTAGTGATAAATCCTCTAACAAGGTTGCACTTAACATTGTGTTTGTAACCTTTAACAAGGTTGGCTCTTCACCAAGCTCACTTCAGAAGACTGAAAATTTTGGGTCACCGGTCCCAAGTGGTTTTTCCCTTAACATGGTTTCCACGTTAAAAATCCATGTGCCAATGTGTTTATGAGTTATTACTTTAGTGTTTTTCTTTACACATAACTATATTGGATTAATCAGTAAGGATTAAGTTATTTACTGCATTTTGGTAAAAGCTAGAAAAGATTAAGACTGCTATTCGGTAAAGCTTAAAGAAAAAGGATAAATAGTGAACTCCGAGCAATAGTTATTTGATAAAGATATTTAAAGGCGTACATCTTGAAGGACTAAAGATAACTAGAGATTTACAATTGTGGTATAAAGTTTTGGATTAATTTTTGAGGCCACAGATTCACACCCCCCCCCTCTAAATTATTCTAACAATTGGTATCAGAGCTTGTGTTCTTAGAAAGGGAGTTTAACAACTCAAGCAAAAGATCACAAGATAAGAAAATGGGATGTGCCTAAGTTGAACAAGGACACATTTGCATCATGGAAAAGCAGGATAAGACTCCACCTATCAGGTATTGGAAATGATGTTACTCAATACTTGGATACTGAATATGTGTTTCCTACAAGACCTCACACACTTGATCAATTAAGAGAAAATCATGAGCATAATTATATGATGATATAACCTGCTTCCCCACTCTCTGATGCTAAATTTGAAGATGTCAAAACATGCACCTCTGTAAAGTAAATGTGGGACAAGTTGAAGCTAGTACATGGAGGAGATGCTAATGTACTAAGAGCTAAGGAATAAAGTCTAAGAGGAAGATTTGATGACCTAAGAATGAAAGAAGGAGAAAACATCACTCAGTACAACTACAAAATCAAAGAGGTAGTCAATGTTATCTGAGGAGTTGGAGGTGTACTTGAAGAAGAAATAGTGGTAAGTAAAATCCTAAGAACCTTATTGCTTGTTTATGCTATTAGAGTATCTTCTATACAAGAAATGAGAGCAGTAGCTAACAACAATGTCACTCCAGATAGTTTGGTTGGTAGACTCATTTCATTTGAGATGAATAATTTTGACAATAGTGTCTTACCATCCATTGAGTGTCCATTTAAATCTTATTTAAAGATAAGTAAGTCAAGTTATAAATACACTATGAGAAATGATAGTGAAAGTGGTAGTGATGATCAAGGAATTGATGAGTTTGAAGCACTAATGGCTAGAAGATTGTAGAGAGGTAAATGTAGATACAAAGGTAAAATACCACTTGTATGTTTTAATTGTAAAGAGATTGGACACTTTGCTGCTAGATGTCCTAACAAAAGAAAAGAAGACAGAAGTAATGACAGTTCATATGTAAAGAAGTTTGACAGAAGTGATAACAAAGATTACCAAAGCAACCGACAATCTGATAGAAGAGATGGCCAAGACTACAAGGAAAAAGGGAAGAAATCTTGTTACTTGGCTAAGAACAAAGCTGGAGATACTGACACCGAATCTGATGAAGATATTGAGATGGTATTTGTGGCCATGAAGGATGATTCAGATGAAGAGGAAAGGTATTTTGATACTGCACTCATATCTAAGGTTATTAAGAATGATTTTTGGATTATAGATAGTGGCCGCACTCACCAAATGATAGGAGATAAAGAAAAGTTTGAGACTTTTGAGTATTATAATGGTGGATCAGTAAGACTGGGTAATGACTCACCTTGTCTAGTTGAAGGTAAAGGAACAATACTTTTGAATAACCTAATCAAATGTGAAAATGCATATTGGGTAAAAGGCCTTAACTATAATCTATTGAGTGTTTCACAGCTAATAATATAGGGCACCGAGTTGAATTTGAGAAAAAAAAGGCAAAGATCTTTAATGAATCAGGAAGGTTGATCGGAACTGACGAACAGACAAAAGGTAACCTATTCTATCTTGATGATATTAACACAACTTGCTTAATGAATAGAAACAAAGACATATGATTGTGGCATAAAAGGTTATGTCATGTGAGTTTTGATAACATGATTAAGATAAGCAATAAAAGGAAAGTAAGAGGCTTACCAAGCATGTCAAAGCCCAAGCATATCATGTGTAAGAATTTTCAAAAATGTAAAATGACAAAGTCTAGTTTCAAGAGAAAAACCCATACATCTAATGCTATTCTAGAATTAGTCCATACTGATATATGTGGACCCATGAGAACTAAGGGCTACTATGGAGATAGATACTTCATTCTATTTGTAGATGATTATTCTAGAATGATGACAATTATGTTCTTAAAGGAGAAATCAGAAGCATTCAAGATGTTTAAATGGTATAAAAAAATTGTTGAAAAACAAAGTGGTAAGGAACTAAAATGCCTAAGATCAGATAGAGGAGGAGAATTTATTTCTGATGAATTCACTAACTTCTGTAATCAGCATGGAATTAAAAGATGAGTTTCTGCACCAAGAACACCACAGCAAAATGGGATTGCTGAAAGAAGAAACATATCCATTGTTGATTGTGCCAGAACACTGATGATTGAGAAAAGAAATCACTCAAATATTTTGGAGGGAAGCTGTCAGCAGTGCTGTCTACACATTGAACATAGTACAATTGAAGAAAGACACCAACAAGACACCCTATAAGCTATGGTATGGATACACACCCAATGTAAGTTACTTCAAAAATTTTGGAAGTCAATGTTATATTTTGAAAGAATATAGAAATGGAAAGCTTGACTTAAAAGGTGAAGAAGGAATGTTTCTAGGGTATTCTATCAAGAGCAAGGCTTATAAATGTCTTAACAATCCTCTAACAGAATCATTGAAAGTGAAAATGTGAAAATAGATGAATATGCAGAGAAAAATGATGAGGAAAGTAGGAAAGAAACAAAAGACTACAATAGTTTGTTTAAAATGAAGAACTTGACACTCTTCCCGAACAACACTGTATCACTCCCAAGTGACAGAACATTGCACCCGAGCATCAAGCTGCAAACACCAAAAATCAGGAAATTGCTCAAAATGATGTTCCGAGAAATGGAGATCGGAATGAAGGTCAAGATGATGATTAGAATGATGAACAAAGAGATGAACCAGTACTTTCCAAGTATGTCAGAAGACACCATCCACAAAACTGGATCATAGGAGACAAGAAGGCTAGAATGAGAACAAGAAGTAAGTCACTGAACACTAGATGTTTAATTTGTGATTTTGAGCCTAAACATGTTAATACTGCACTAGAGAATGAAGAACGGGTCAATTCTATGAATGAAGAGATAGAAAATATTGAGAAGAACAATACATGGACATTAGTACCTAGACTAGATGACAAAAATGTCATTGGTACCAAATGGATATTCAGAAACAAGTTGAATGAGGATGGAGGAGTCACACGAAACAAAGCAAGACTAGTATGCAAGGGGTATGCACAAGAAGAAGGTATTGACTATGGAGAAACCTTTGCACCCATTTCTAGGATAGAAGGGGTAAGAATTTTACTTTCTTATGCTGCATTCAAAGGATTCAAAGTATACCAAATGGATGTCAAATCTGCATTCCTAGATGGAATACTAGAAGAAGAGGTATACATTGAACAATCGGAAGGGTTTGTTGATCTAGACAAGAGAAACATGGTTTGTAGACTACAAAAAGCCTTGTATGGATTGAAACAAGCACCAAGAGCATGGTATGAAAGAATTCACTCATATCTCATAAGCATTGGATTTGTAAGAACAAGTGAAAATAGTAATCTGTACTTAAAAGAATATACCGATGAAAACATTTTGATTGCTGAAATATTTGTTGATGATATCATATTTGGTGGTAATGATATGTTATGAAAATCATTTTCTAATGAAATTAGAAAAGAGTTTGAGATGTCAATGTTTTGGGAGATCAAATTCTTTCTTGGTCTACAGATTCTTCAACAGGATGTAAGCATATACATCACACAATCCAAATACATCAAGGAAGTTCTCGAGATATTCAAGATGAAAGATTTCAAACCAGTTGGAACACCTATGGCTATTGGATGCAATCTAACAAAGGAAGACAAATCAAATGAGGTAAATTAGACCTTATACAGATCAATGATTGGCAAACTAATGTATGTTGTTCATACTAGACTAGATATAGCACATGCAGTTGGAATAGTTGCAAGATTCTATGCTAATCCCAAAGAATTACACATGACTGTTGTCAAAAGAATTCTGAGATATCTAAAGAATATCAAGGACTATGGCTTATGGTATAAAAGAGAAGGAAAATTTGAGCTTCAAGTCTATACAGATGTTGATTGGGCTGGAAAATTAGATGACATAAAAAGAACAACAAGAGGAGCATTCTTCATGGGTGACAAACTTGTCACATGGATAAGAAAGAAGCAATAATGCATCTCATAATCTACTACAGAGGCATAATATGTTGCTGCTACTACAAATTTCTCTAACATTGCATAGATCAAACAATTACTGGAAGGTATGAATATGAAAATTCTAGAACCAGTGATTATCTATTGTGATAATACCAGTGCAATTAACATTTCTAAGAATCTAGTCATGCATGCTTAGACTAAGCATATTGCAATCAAATATCATTACTTAAGAGAACAAGTGCAAAATAAAGAGGTGATACTAGAATATGTTCAATCCAAGGAACAATTAGCTGACATATTCACAAATCCATTGCCTAAAGATACATTTGAGTACCTGAGAAAGAGACTAGGGGTTAGACCCTTGTCTATTGGTCAGTAAGATGAATAGGATGTTGCATCATCCTACACATAATTATAATATCATTCATGTTGATGAAAGTAAAGAAATGGACTGTAAAGATACATCAGTACATAGAAAGGTACACATCTACACCAAAAACTAGAGTTATTGTATTACTGATGGATAGGGAAATTCAAGGAGTATATTATAAAAAGAAGGAAGAATATACTTTGGCATTGTTGTCAAAGTGAGAGAGTATCCTAAGATAACTTTAGGGAGAGATGTAACCTATAAAGGGAGAGAGTATCCAAAGGAAACTATTATATCCATATGAAATATCCATCATAATCATATAAGGGAGAGAAGTTATCCAAAGGGAGAGATGGTCCTAAAAGAAGAGAACTATTTTATATTGTTGTCAAAGGAAAAAGAGATGATCAAGAAGAGGAACAGTCAAAGGGAGAGTAAACATCAGGGAAGAGATCCTACATCAAAGGGAGAGACAGAATTAGAAGATGCTACATCTATCCAGTGAAGGGAATAAAGATCAAAGAAAGAACTCTGAAAGAAACAAAGCTAAGCTAGAAGAGCTTACCAAGAGCTAGACATTTGTATTGGTTATAGAACAATGAGTTTGGTAGATTGGTGAACTACAACTGATATATTTCATATTGTATTAGTAGTAATGTAGTGTGTTGCCATTAATTCCAAAGGGAGAGATTGATGAACTATAACTGATTGAATGTTTGAAGATGTTAAGTTGATGATCACCAAGCTACAGAAAGCTAAATGCAAGACCTTAAATCAGTTAATGTATTGTATTATCATTAATGTTAACTTGATATAATCTGATTGGTTATATACATAGTGTCAAAGACTTCAGAGAACCAGAGAGATAAAGGTTATGATATCAATAATGTATAAAAGTTCAGTATGCACTAAGTGACAACAAACATTGATGGTTAGTGCACCCCGAAGGACAGAGAACCCTGACAAAAAAGTCATAGATACCCGAGCATGAAACTCGAGAAAGCATTACCGATGAGAAGAATCAAAGTAACCTGAGAAAAACTTCACAGTGTTTCCCGACGGACAGAAAAACCCGATGGAGGTGCCCGAGGAGAACTGAAGTGTTGACTGACAAGAACTAAAGTTCAGAAATGATAAAAGACTTAGCTGTCAAATAGCTAAATATGGAGTTAACTGGTTGTTAATATTTTTTTCATCAACAAGTTAAAACCCAGAGATAAGAAGGATTTTTAAAGTGGTTTTATTCCTGTTAACAAGGAGAAATCTATGAGATAAAACTGAAGTAATGCTTTAAAGAAAGAATGGCGATATTTCTGGATCACGTCGAGAACAAGAAAGACTAAGACCTAAAAATGGTGAAATCATGTCTATAAAGAGAAAAGCTAATTCATTATGAATTAGGGGAGTGAATAGAGAAGAGATGCTGAAGAGAAACTGATGAAGAAAGAAGTCTTCATACAGTCCTGATCAATCAAGCTAAAGAACAGAGCTAAAGATTTCTGCAGACACCGAGCAACAAAGAAGCACAACATCACTGAGTAGAAAGAAGTGGAGTAAAGGTATTGAAAGGAGACATTGATCAAAAAGGTATTATGAGCTTACAATAGATCTGAACATCTGCAATATTAAGTTGTTTATATGAACAGATCATATACTGTTTCAGTTTAACCATTGATTCAAAAAGTCTCTTAACCAAGAAAGACTAAACAATCCTTTATATATTGAGATACATCCCAAGGAGTATCAAAAGGTTAATTCATGAAGATAGCATAGAAGTGCCAGATATCAAGTGATTAACTGTTAGTGATAGATCCTCTAACAAGGTCGCACTTGACAGTGTGTTTGTAACCTTTAACAAGGTTGGCTCTTCACCGAGCTCACTTCAGAAGAGTGACAATTTTGGGTCCCCGGTCACAAGTGGTTTTTCCCTTAACAGCGTTTCCACGTTAAAAATCCATGTGTAAATGTGTTTATGAGTCATTACTTTAGTGTTTTTCTTTACACATAACAATATTGGATTAATCAGTAAGCATTAAGTTATTTACTACATTTCGGTAAAAGCTAGAAAAGATTAAGACTGCTATTTGGTAAAGCTTAAAGAAAAAGGATAAATAGTGAACTCCGAGCAGTAGTTATTTGATAAAGATATTTAATGGCATACATCTTGAAGGACTGAAGATAACTAGACATTTACAATCGTGGTATAAAGTTTTGGATTAATTTTTGAGGCCACTGATTCACTCCCCCCCCCC
>MU226446.1:401288-416105 GCA_018584345.1 Thuja plicata
TCTTAATCATTTCAACAACTACTTGACATCTTCCACTTTGATTTAATTTTTCAAAATAGTTATTCCAAATCTTTTTAACAATTCTTCTACAATTTATTTCTGACATTTTATCATGCATTGGCCTCAATATTTTCTTCAATGTCAATTAGAAACTTTGATTTTCTACGAATTATTCTAGGAGGTGTTAACACAGTTGCATGCTCTACATTTTCATTAGATGAATTAGGTGCATTTATCCCCATCAGTTCAATTGGTGTATGTTGATAATTTTTATTTTCATTATGTTCATTTTTTTCATTAATGACATTGAATTGAAATGGTGCATTTTTCATATTAACATTAACATTAAAATTTTCATCACTTACGTTGCTTGCATTTGATGATGTACCTTGTCGTATTCTCCTCATGCACTCCCTTTGTCTTTCCTTTTCTATCTCTCGTTGTTCAATTTTTCCTCTTTTGTTCTTTCCCATTGTTCATATTGAATGGACCCTATCAATAATATCATGAACATAGAATAACATGTGAATATCAAATACAAAAAATAAGAACAAATCAACCATTTCTTGAAATGAGAACTTACAATGAAAAAAACATTAAAAACACAAATAAAAAATATGCAAAAAAAGTGCAAACCTATCTGTTCCTAGCATAAAACAACATAAAAATAGTTATGGGATCTCAAAAAAACTTGCAATGACTATTTTAAGACCATTGAAGCAAGAAAAGTTCATAATTCCTTAGAACTCGATCGGGTTCAGAACCCGATTGGGTTATGAGAACATAAAGGCTCAGTACTTCTAATTACTCAGAACCTGATCGGGTTATGAGAACATAATGACTAAATACTCTTAATTACTCAGGACCTGATCAGGTTCTGAAAAAATGAGAGAGTGAGAGTGAGTGAGTGAGAGAGAGAGAGAGAGATAATGTATATAATTATTTACACACCCAGTTTAGGGTTATAAGAGAAGATTTAATCGAAGCTTATAGGGAGTGTGTGAAGCAAATTATAGGGAGTTACAAGAAAAAAATGGGAGTTTGTTGAGAAGAAAGGGTCCTCTGATTTCTAGGTTTATAACTCTATTGAATATGTGGGGATGAGAGGAGGTAAAGATGGTGTAGAATTTGGTCTTTCATTCAATATTCTTTTTATAGAGAAATTAGTTTATCTAGAAGCCAAAACAACTCATCTTGAATATAATTTTGATTGGAAACAAGTCTACAAATGTGATTCTATTGATGATAGTTAGGAGGCGGCCATTAATCATGGGCTCACCAAAAAATTGGCCATTATTCAGGGCCCTCCTAGCACTAGAAAAACATTTACTAGGTTGCAAATTGTAAAGGATTTGTTTCATAAGATTTCAAATTCCTCTGGTCCCATTCTCATAGTGTGCTTTACTAACAAATCTCTGGATCAATTTTTGGAGGGAATATATGAATATGAGAAAAGTCTAGCAAGGTTAGGATCTAGAACTCATAGCTCAATTCTTAGAAAATGTACTCCTGACCAGGGACACAAGAGCAATATCATATTGTTTTCTTTGGTAAGAAACATTGAATTCCTAATTTGAATGTAAAAACATCAGAAAATATATGATTTCTTAACATTCTAAATAGAACTTGTGTTGCCCTTTCCAGGGCTAGAATTGGTTTGTATATCTTTGGAAATGCCAAGCTAGTCTCAGACAATTCTCCAATGTGGAGTGATATCATAAAGCATTTTACAGATAGTGGGTATGTTGGTAATGGAATACCACTATACTGTCCTAAACATCTAGATGATGTTGGACATGTTGTTACCAAATGTCATAATTTATGGAGGTATAGAGATGGAAGTATGAGCTCTTGTACCAGGAAATGTAGAGAGAAATTAATTTGTTGTCATCTTTGTCCCATGAAATGTCATCATGGAGGACATGTGAGAATTGGATTCGCAAGGCCCGATGTATGAAGAAGTTTGAGTTTTGTGGATATGTTTATAGGAAGGTCTATCATGCAACTTCCTATGACCCCTTTTGACACATTGGAACACTCAAGTGTGTCCCAAGAGGTTGTAGGACCCCTTGGGACACACTTTATTGTTCCAATGTGTCGAAAGGGGTCATGGGGACTTCCTAGGGGTCCTAACATGTGATAAAGCATAATAGGACTCCTAGGAAGTCCCCATGATCCCTTTCAACACATTTCAATACTCAAGTATGTCCCAAGAGGTTGTAGGACCCTTTAGAACACACTTGAGTGCTCTAATGTGTTGAAAGGGGTGATGGGGACTTCCTAGGGGTCCTATTATGCTTTATCACACATTAGGACCCCTATGAAGTCCCTATGACCCCTTTTGACACATTGGAACACTCAAGTGTGTCCTAAGGGGTCCTAACACATGATAAGGTGTACCTTCCAATCTTTTATTAATGTCTTGTTCTATTTCACTCACTTGAAACACCTATGTACTAGGAGGGTATTAAATTGTAATAACTATGTACGAAAGGATGGAAGATTGCAGAAAAAAATCATGGATGGCCATTGAAAGAAGCAAAGGTAACCAATCGGCCATTTAAAAAAATTCATGGGAGACCATTGAATTAAGTTATTTTTCTGGAGGGAAGAGAAGAAAACTTTCACTAATTTTCAATGGCCCGAAGCGAAGGGAGAAACTCTACTTCCATATGTATTTCAGGTTGCCCATCTATACAGTTTGGTGAAGAAGGGTGTGCATTTTATAATTCCTACTGCTTGAATTGTTACCAATTTGTGCCTCCTAAATACTGTGAAGATTACCATACATGTCTTTTAT
Organism: Thuja plicata; assembly: GCA_018584345.1. Classification (NCBI taxonomy): domain Eukaryota; kingdom Viridiplantae; phylum Streptophyta; class Pinopsida; order Cupressales; family Cupressaceae; genus Thuja; species Thuja plicata. Next base: position 404,089 of record MU226446.1, read on the forward strand.
ATGAAATTCACGGGGTGAAGGAAGAAAATGAAATACTTACGACAGAGGGTGAGAAACAATTTGGAATTACTAAAAATCTGTGAGAAGAGATGAGATTATTGCAAGAAGATGGGGAAAATCAACTTGGTCAAATTATCCAAGCCCTGAGACAACAAATTTCATCATTGCATGTAGAGATCGAGAACCAATTGGGAATAATTCAAAGAATGAAAAAAGAGATTGAAATCTTGCGTGCAGAGGAAGCGAAACAAAGTGAGAGTGCAGAAGAGGAGATTGGGTTACTTCAAAAAATCTCATGTAAAGCATTGGCTAATCCAGATGTCACACTCTATGCTTCTGATGGTTCAACATTTTAATTGCTCTCTCTCTCTCTCTCTCTCTCTCTCTCTCTCTCTCAGGTTATGGAGAATAAAATCAATAGTTTTTACTTCTTCAAAACCCAATCGGGTTTTGAAGTACTTTTTTATTTTCAGAACCCGATCAGGTTATGGCTCGGGAAGAGGCTTGAAAAATAACCCAAAGGCTTGGAGGCTCATTTTCCCTCCATTTTTGTTCTTTTAGACATTTTTTCATCTTGTAAGATGAATTCTCAACTTTATCTTCATCAAGTTTACAATTTTTCAATTGGGTAGATTTATAATTTTCACCATAATCTCATACGTCTTCTTAGCTTTCTATCCATATAAATTTTTCTAAGTTTGGACAACATTAGCATAGTAAACTTTAATTTTCTTTACCAGTGTCTTGAATGTCCTCACAAACATATGTCTACAATTTTTTTAATAACTTTTGAAATAATTAATCGAATTACAAATAAATTACATATTATTGTTCTACACTTGATTCTATACACTTTTTAAAAAAAAAATTTCATTTTCGATTATTTTGATGCAAGTTATGCCCAGCGCACAAACATGTACCAAATTTTCAGGATGCGATCACTTCAAAAAATCACAGAAAAAAATACTCATCAGAAAACTACAAAAAATTACACAACTTCTAGATCTCATTCTTACCTATCATCCTACCAAAGGGATTTAAAGAATACTGAATATAACTATACCTTTTGTACCGCGCACGAAAACAACTATGTTATGTTTTTCCAAAAAAATCAGGAATATGTTTTCGTGCGTGTGAGGTTTGACCCTCTTAATCTTATTGGGTTTTAAAAAAAATTAGTGTTCTAGAAAATAGATTTAGAGTACTACAATTTTTATTTTTTACACATCTTATTTTGAGTGCATGACCCTCAAACTCCTGTTCCAAGTTCAGGTTTACCCGATTTTAGAAAAATGTGTCCATTTATACCCCCCTTTTTCGTCCACAACTTGGTGCACACACCCATAAGCGGGTTCGCCAAAGAGTGACCCCAGTTGCAAACAAATTGGTCAACATTCTCCATAAAAACTCAATCCAGCTTCATTCTGCTCATCATTTTGGACCACACCATTGATGCATAGGGACAATGGATAAGGAGATGGTTAATAGTCTCAACTTGATTTTTACACATAACACATCTATTAACTAGCTGAACTTCCCGCTTCTGGAGGTTATTTAGCATAAGAATTTTACCATGTAGAACCATCCACCAGAAGAAATTTATTTTAGGAATCAATTGTGGTATCCACACCTTTCCCCAAATTTTCTCATCTGCCACCATATTTAAATTTTTTAAATATGCCGATTTCACTGTGATCTCCCCCGACTTATTATGACACCAGAAAACCTTATCCTCAACTTGAGAGAGGGGGATCCTAATTCCTTCTAGAATCTTCTAAATCTCATTGATGTAAAGAGGAACTTGGGCCTAATCAAGATAAGCATCTACCAAATTTTTCCATTTCCTATCTTGATAAATGTAATCACTAACTTTACTTCCAAAATGAGAAATCATTCTGTCCCTAATGAGACCATACTTGTTCCACCCTAGGGGTTTATCACCCACCCACAAATCCCCCAAGAAATTAATCTGAGAACCATTACCAACCATCCAATTCAACCCCCTAAATAGAGTTCCCTTACTTCTAGCAATAAAATTCCAAATTTTAGAGCGATAAGGAAAATTATGACCATACGGGAATTGGGCACCATCATTAAAATATTTGGCCTTAATAATTCTACTTCATCCAGAGGTTCCTCTAAACAGCTTCCAACCCATTTTGGTTATCAAAGCCTTGTTTAGGTCTTTCATTTTCCTCAATCCTAGTCTACCCAACAATTTTGGTTGACAAACCGTATCTTAGCTGACCAAGTTCATTCTTGTTTTTTCCTCCACCCCCGTCCATAGAAAATTTCTCTAAATTTTCTCTAGCTTCTCCGTCGTTCTGTCAGTGATTTTGAAAAGAGAGGAAGTAAACATGTATTCCTTGAAGGGTCGCGGACAACAATTGAAGTTTCCCCGCATTGCTAAGAACCTTCCCTTTCCAACCAACCAGTTTTTTTGGCAGTTTCTCTAGAATGGTGTTCCAAAATTGGTTTGAGAGCTCCTTCACTGTGAGTGGGAGCCCAAGATAGGTGTCAAGAAGCACCACTCCCATACAACCAAGACATTCCACAATCTTCAACTAGGTTCTCTGTTCAGTATTGAAGAAATAAATTTTACTTTTACAATAGTTGATCACTTGACCAGAAGCCACTGCATAGGAATTTAGGAGATTTTTCCATTCTCTGGCTTCTCTAATACAAAATTTTCCAAAAAGGAACGTATCATCCACAAACTATTGGATAACTTTTGGAGGAAGTGTGGAGGTCGGTTTAAAACTAGAAATAGATCCATTTCCTTCCAACTTCAGCACGTTCTGAGCCGGCACCTCCGCAAACAACAAGAGCACATAGGGTGAGAGGGGGTCCCCTTGATGCAATCCCCTCCCCAGATTAAAAGACCCCCAAGGTGCACCATTGACCAACACTGCAAAGTCAACTATTTCCACCTCCACCTTTATGATTTTAATAAATATTTCCTGAAATCCAAATTTTCTAAGCACCCCATACAAGAAGTCCTAGAAAACCTTATCATACGCCTTAGATATATCCAATTTTAGAACCATTCCAAAATTCTTGCCTCTGTCCATAGAATGAATGATCTCATGGGAGGTAATCACCGCATCTAAAAAATTTCTACCCGATACGAACCCCTTCTAGTTGGGATTAATGATTTTTTCAAGCAGGGTTTTGATTTAGTTGGTGATGATTTTGGAATGGATTTTTTAGAAATTATTGCAAAGGCTTATGGGGTGGAAGTCACCCATGCACTGAAGGTCCTGAACTTTAGGTACCAGAACAATATAGGTGTTTTTTATTTTTTTCAGGATGTTACCAGTTCAAAAAAATCTCGGGCTACGTGAACAAGATCATACTTAATAATCTCCCAAAAATTCTAGAAGAAAGTTGGGGGAAAGCCATTCAGTCCAGGAAATTTATAAGCTCCCATAGAGAACACCACATTTTGACCTCCTCCTTAGAGACCTGGGATAGAAACTCTTCATTTTCCTTCGTATTAATGATAGTCGGGATAGCCTCCAAGAGTCTATCAGTGACAATATATGTCCCCCTCCGAACCGGGCATCTAAAAGCATCTTGAAAGAACTCAATAGCATATTTTCCAATGTCATCTTCCTTCGTTAGAAATTGATTCCCTCCAACATTTAAGGATTTAATGGTATTCCTTCTTTTATTAATGGAGGTAGATCTGTGGAAAAAGGTCAAATTTTGATCACCTTCCTTGAGTCATTGGAAACACAACCTTTGCTTCTAGTATATTTCCTCTCTTAAGGTTTTCTTTCCATTTCTTCTGTCAGCCTTCCTCACAATGATCATTCCAGGAGGAGACTCCTAAGGCCATTTCCTCCTAGAAGTGCTTGAGCTTCTCCTCAATATCCTTTTTGCATTGAAAAATGTCCCCAAACTTGGACTTACTCCACCTTTGGGCCTGTTAGCACTTTTTCTTGCAACACTTATCTAATGATGACAATATACCTTATATACTTGAATGCAACCTCTTTTAGGCAAGAGAAAGGCTAATTTCTAAGGATTGGATAATATCCTTCTTCATTTTTTATCTCCACAGACTCAGGCAGGTATTACCTTTTAAAGATTACTGATATTTCAGCCTATGTATTTGGTGGATTATTTCTTTCAATGGCTATGCACCTAAAACCTCACTGTAATAACTTATAGAATACTTTAGAGATTGCAATGATTGATCTGAAACAGAGTATTATAAGCCAGGCTATGGTTTTGATAACATAAACCAATGAGACAAGGATTTGCATCCTTCTTCCTTTTGATTTTAGGAGGGATAACCTAATGATTCACTCTCTAAGGAATCAACAAAATGGACAATATCCTACTGATATGAGTCCTTAATGAGTTCAGCTCATTTTTTCTAAAAATAGATGAAATTGATTAATTTATGTATAACTGAATGGAGAAAACACTTGTTCAGCAAACTCTAGTTCAGTGCCTATTCCTTGGGCAAAGAGTCAATGAAAACATATGTCAAAAATAAAAAACTAATGCAATACTAAAGAATGCCTTACAAACTTTATACAATCCAGATTGGATGCCTTACAAACAATCTACTCAACTCAATACTTCTTCATCAGATCTTCACAACCATGTCCTACTCTCTGAAACCATTTACAAAATTTTAACTCTCTCCTTGAGAAAGACTCACAAATGATTAGACACACTACCTTGTAGTAGGTATATTTCAGATGCCTTACAAATGAACTGTACTAGAGCATAAACCACAGTCAAAAGAGACAAAACAATAATGAATAGGAACTACACTGTATTCTCATTAATCCAAGTTGTTTCCAGATATCCAAACAATAAACTCAAGAACTAAGCATGAAAAAGAAGTATGCTTTACAAATAGAAATCTTCAAACCAATGGTAACTTGTACTGAACCAAGCAAAGATAGGAACAAGAACAAGACCAGGAACTTCCACAGGAACCAAAACAGGAACCTGAAATTAGAACCCTCCAAAAAAGAAAAGAGAAGAGAATAAATAAGAGAGAAGAAACCCTAATATTTCTGAGATATTCACACCTGTCCATCTTCTTAAAATTTGATTTGTACTCACTTCTTCTTTTCAAAATATTTGAATCCATCTATCTTTTCAAAATATCTGATTTTATCCCTTGCAAACATCCATCATTTTCCACTGAGAAAACCATCAAATCTGATTCCATTTGCTGAGAAATTATCTTTGAAATCTGAGAAAATATCTGCTCACAAAACCTCCTAGAAAGCTCTAACAATCTCATTTTTGCAATAAAATATATGTGCATTTTGTCTTATCCCTTTGTGCAAATCTGATTTTATTTGCCCCTTCAAAATCTGACCTTTCTTTGCCTGAGAAAATCTGATTTCCATCTATCTTTGAAAAATATGATTATCCCTTGTGTTGAAACATCTTCCCGGAATGCAACTCTTAATATTTGAAATAAAATACCTTTTCCAAGTATGCACTTTACCCTTTAAAATCTGCATATCATTTAAATTTCCTTTGAAAACCCTATTTTCTACCTATTAAGCCTAGAAGTCACCAGATTTTGACATGTGGCATGCTCATATTGGCTATTATAAACTGGCTTTTTAACTGTGCCTTTAACCCTGGTTAGCCTTTCTTCTTAGTTTCTAAGTCTCTGAATATTTTTTCTAACCATTATTAAATCTGGCGACCATGCAACCAACCACAGTCTCATTGTCTCTGAATAAATTTCCACTTAGCATCTTTAACCAACGACCATGTGACCACACTTAGTCTCTAAGTCACCAGAAAATTTCAACTCAATTGTCAACCTTGGCCGACCTAGCGACTAGCAGCTGGCGGCTAACTCCATCTGGTGACCATGTGACAACTGGCTAACTCCTCATTGCGACAGTCATCATCTCCTTCTAGCTACTTCATGACTAACTGCTAGCGGTCAGTCACCAAGTATCGATGGTTTATCCTTGACATCTCCCAACTATGTGACTAATTTCTAGTGGTCAGTTGCCAAGTCTCCATGGTTATCTCCTTTGGCAGCTAACTTCTCGTGACTGCATGATCAAAACTTCTCGCAACCACACAACCGGATGCCACGTGTCATTTTCATCAAAATTTGTTTTCCTCCATTATCAGGCACAAAAAATGAGGTAGTTAGATGACTAAGCGCACGTGTGGATAGCCTCCTCATTAGCTTCATACTCAATATGTTTGTGTCTTGGCATATAAACATTCAAAATTCTATCCCTGGATGAATGTGGGACAATGGGTTTTCATGTTTTAAAGGCATTTTTGAAATTTAGCCTAAAATCTAGGGGTTTTCCCATGCATCCATTCCTCCAGCCCTCAAGAGCCCGCCAAGAGCCTCTGGGCTCTCTTACTTATTTCATATACTAAGCATTTTAGTATATAAATACTAAAAATTGCTACAACACATGCAATATGGGATAATGCTTTTAAGCATTCTAAAAAAAAAACAATTTTATCCTCTTGATAGTGCTGCACATAGACAACTATATCTCGCAAACCAGGAAGAATTTGGAAAATCACTCTAGTGGGAATCTGGAGAATTAGATTTGTGACAACATATCCAAAATTTAGCTCGATCCAATAGTTGAATAAAAAGTTATGCCCCCCGCAATAGGACTGTGTTTTTTGTTTCTGCAAATCCGTGTTTTTTATCTTTTTAAAACTTTGTTTCTTTATTCAATGTGTGGCTTCTTCTTCTCAAATCTATGCAACACTCTCTTCCAATGTATGGTCTCCTTCAATGCTCTCCAATTTTCAGCCTTTCATTCTTTGGTTTTAACATCATCCAATGGCATTTGCTTCAAACACTTTTAAAATGTCTTTGGTATGCACTGGCCTCTCCTCATATGTCTACTCATCATGTCTTTGGATTTTCTCATTGGCATGAAATGTTTAAGTCTTTTCCAAAATCAGCATGGATTCCCTTTGATGTTTGAATGCATAGACTTATGTAAGTGAATTACTCTTTGAAAAGACCTCTTCAAGTGAGTTGATTTGCAACTGCAATGTATATGGAGGGAGGAAACCTCATGAGCCCTATGGTGTACTCTTATTCTATTTCCCTTAACATTAGACATAATACTTTGGATGCTTAACACTTAGCCCTCATGAAATCATTCTTTGTAAATCCTGATATTCCACTTCCATGGATAAAAACAAAACGAAGGATGAGCAATTCTGATTTAAACTTCTTTGACTTGGGAAGGATCCATTTGAAAATCTTCATCCTTAGGATTTGATGAACACATAGACTAATATGTCAACAATCACCTTGCAAAACAAATACATCCATGATGCCCCCAAAAAACAAAACACTTTAAATTCCCCAGTTGATCTTTTTCATAAAGTTGCAAATGCACTTGTAGAAATGTATGCAAACCACCCTCAGAATCACTTCTGCAAAGATATCAAAACACATTGTGAGACTCGACCACTGATTTGGGTAGTAAAATCACATACAAAGAGAAAGGTCCCATAATCATTTCTTGAAAACAACATTCAGACCAAAAGTTATCACTCTTGAAAAATAATCATTCTGTAAATTTGATTCTATTCTGTACTGTCAATCTGCAAAAACTGCCTCTGATACTGAGTTCACAAAATCACTAAAATGAATCTTCAGAATTTCAACCTCTGGAGCCTGATTGAATGTCATATGTAGAACATGAATCCTCAGTTACCTTGCTTTGAAAACAAACTTATCAAATAATACAAATCTGTAAAATTAGCATCCTAACACTTTTCTGGATTTTAACACAGTGAAAAAGTAGAAATTGAATCTGGAATTAGCATGGAGAAGCAATCAACCGGATTGGTCAAAGTTTGGGAATCTTGAGATGAGTTCACTCCTATGTTTTCAATATGAGGGACAACTCAATTATCCAAAATTTTCACCCGGGTACACATTTTCAAGACCTCAAAATGGACAACTTAGCAATTTTGTACTTGAAAACTCAGGAAATCAGGATTATTCACCAATGGAATGGTTCTGAAAAACTTGTCATCTGATTTCATAGGGATTTGAAAACTAGAAATATTAATTCCTTGTCATGCCTACAATATACGAGAACACACCATGATGTCATATCTATCCATCTGATCAAAGATACAGGCCTTCAAAATGAGATATTCAGAAATCTACATTTAACAACTTTTGGAAACTTAACAAAGTGCCAACGGAATCAGACTGGCAAATTGCTCAAATGGATTCATCATGATCCAGGAATTGGAAAATATGAAGTATGTAACTGCTGGAACATAGTACAAAAGTCACTTTCTCAATTGAATCAACTGGTTAAAATTTATAACCTGTCAAACTGGGCTATTCAGATTTCTAGGTAGAACAAAAATGCAAACAGCTCTGAGCAACCAACTTTGGGAAGTATGAAAACCTATCAAAAGGATTGATAATGACCTAAAATCTGAAACATAAGCTCTCTGATATGCATGTAACACATTCCCAAAGTGATGGATTATGAAACTCAATAGGGTGCAAGATATTCAGAAGCAAAGTAGGCTCTGGATAGCAAAATGACACTTAGCAAAAATGCAGATCTAGGTGACTACCTCAAAATGACTACTCCCTAAACATGTCAGATTTGAAATTTAGGAGTTGGAACCCACTGCATATGTCAAATGAAAGGAATTGAAGCCTTTTCCCAATTTGTACCTCATGAAAATCATCCGAGTACCCTTTTCAAGCATTCTAACTAAGCCTTCTCACACAAAAATTTCAAGGGTACTTACTTTGCTTATCTGAAAATTTAACATGGTCACTCCAAATTTGTTCCAAATTTAGGAGTATCAATAGGGCCTCCAACTTGATTAAGTGTAATTTTTTAGAGATTCTAAACATGGTCATCCCTCGAATAGGAGTGTTCCACCATATTTTAATACAGTCCAAAAATTAAGGGTGGGAGTGCCACAATCTCATAGCGAAAGGGTCGTGTCCCACACACTTTCCATTCCTTCGAGTCAAGAATCAAGGGGGAGTGATCAGAAATAGTCCTCGTAAGATGAGAAAGGCTGACCAAAGGAGAAATATCCCACCCACCTGATAACATCCATCTGTTTAGTCTAACCTGGATAGTTGTTTCCCCTTTCTATTTTTGGATCAGGTGAAAACCATTCTTTGCAAATCAATATCCACCAATTTATTGTTCTTCATGAAGTCTGCTAGCTCCTGCATACTCTCCAAATAATCTTAGGTGCCCCCCATTTTCTCAAAGGGATATAGGGGGGAATTAAAATCACCCGCACACATGATGGGATAACATTGAACAACCATTATGACGTTAGTAATTTCTCCCCAAAACTTACCCCTGTTACTTCTAACATTAGGAGCATAAATATTACACATGTACCAGGAGACATTATTCCAAGTAAACAATATAGTAAGGAAGTTATGAGAAAAAGCAACAACATTCCCAGATAAATTACTCAGGTTCCAAAGAGTAGCAACCCCATCAGAGGCCCCAACAGATTCACTATAGTGAAAGGCCGCACCAAGCCATATTTTGTCCACAAGAAGAGAAAAGTTTTGATACTTAATCTTAACCTCCTAGATTAGAACCACATCAAATTTCAAATCTAAGATATACTTTTCTAGAGCATACTATTTCTGAGGGCTATTCATGCCCCTTATGTTCCAAGAGAGGAACTTCATCTTTTACTTTTTTGGGAGTCTTCTAGGGTTAATCGCTGCCCAATTGCAATTGCCCTTGCTGCTTATTTTTCTCTCACCTTGGGGCAACCAACTTTGGCATCATTTCCCACACCCACCTTCTTTTTGCTATCAATACCCTCATCAACCTTCTTACCCCCTTTGGTTTTCCTTTTAGGTTTTGACCAATCTAGGACACTAATCCAAGGCGACAAAGGGGTCAGCCTTGAATTTTCCATTTCTTTTACCACCCCACTTTGGGAAGGGAAAAAAATCAGTCTCCCCCTAACTGTTTAAACTGCACTCTTCACTAGCTTCTCCTTCTATCTTCTTTCTTCCAGAACACTGATCCTTACTCACCTCACCATTTTATTCCTTTTTTTTCTCTTCTCTTGGGATTTCCCCGTAAGAGTTGGAGATGTCCCCCAGGACCTCAACCAACTCTCCTTCTTCTAGAGTAGCTTCCTCCTCCACCTCTTTATCCTTGCCTTCTCCTTCCTTCTCCTTAGTATTAAGGTTAATCTCCACCCTCATAGAACGAGGGATTTACCCTTCTAGGGAGCCTTGGGCCTCCATTTACAAATTCATTCCCCCCAACCAATCCCCCAAAATACTAGCCTCATTTAGATACAGTGAAGGGAGACTCTCAGGAATTTGGTCCTCAATCCTAGGGGTTACCTTATAGTCCGTCACAACATGACCATGTTTACCACAGTTCTGGAAATGGATAGTGGCATTTTCATAAACAATGGCTTGATTCCAACTACCCCATTTGGATTTTAACATCACAAAGTTAGGGAGGGGATTATTCATAGTAACATTAACAAAAAAACTTGCAAACACCAGCCTCATCTTTTGCATAGTCATAGAGTCCGCTACCATGTAATTCCCAAATGAGTTCCCAATCCACTGGAGCACCTTTTCCTCCTAGAATTCTAGGGGAAGCCCTGGAAGATAGACCCACACTGGTGCAACTTTCTAAAGCTCCACTTCTGGGTTAAAACCTGGCTTCCTTTTTCCATGAGCAGAGCGTGCTTCCTATAGCACCATCTTCCTATGGAGACAAAAGTATAGTCCACCTTAGTGTTAAATCTAAAAAGGAACAAGCCCCCAGACATTTCCGAGATAGAAAGGGTCCCTTTAACTTTCCATCTGGCAACACACCACCGATGCACAATATCAATGGTGGGCCTGAAAGCAAGAAATATCCCAACAAGAGAAAGTTGAAGAGGCAAAAATACCTTCAACCACCCCATCAAGGAAAAAAATATCTAGGCCAAACTCACCTACAAAACATTTGGGAGTATCAGGGGCATTAGGAGAACCTTTTCCCAACACCGCCTTCTTCCAACCCCCCAAAAATCTCTCTTTGTCCCCCCCACTATCTTGGGGCTAGACAATAGGGACTCCCCACCCACCAGATTTTGCGAGTGAGAGGAATCATCCAAAACTGAGACCACTGATGCACCTTCACCCGTATAATCAGAGAAGCAGTCTTTCCCATCCCTGCAAGACAACACCAGGAATAGGTCCGGACAGAGAGCCTCTGTGCTCCTCAGATTCCCTGGCAGAGTGGAGGTTGAAGCTAAGAGGAAATCAAACTCAAAATGGGCGGGAAAGTTGCAGTGGAGTTGTAGAGTTAAAAATGTTTATATGCTACTATAGATTTTGTTATAAAACAAAATAATAATAATTCATCAATATACAAATTCTCTTTACTAAGAAATCACTTGTTAGATGATATTAAATAAATAATTTATTTTTTGGAACAAACTAAACTTATACCATATTAGTAATAATTGTAGCTAGCAAGAATCAAACATGCATCTAATTCAGTGCTAATAATTATATTGCTCACCAATCTAGTAAAAGTGAAGTACATTTGGCTTGTAAGAATCCATGTTTGAACTAGATTGTGTGTTTGAGTTTAAATATCTATTATGTTAAGATTAAGGTGTCATTTACCTTACAATCTCGTGAATAATTTATGTATTTCCAATGCTCTTAGAAAATGTCCATAGATGCCCAGGGCATAACTAAATATTAAATTTTAATTTAGATTATCTAGATATTGATGTATTTTTTTCAATGAGGAGTTCTTCTGATTTTTGGTGTAGGAGCACTTGGGAAGACGGGTGATAACTGTATGAGTTAATTTTGGCCTTCTAAATCAACCACACACTTCAACATAGTCCTTCTTTTCCAGGTACAGCCAAGACTGAATATGAGTTATTCATCCTGACTGTCTGCGTGATTCGACCTGTTGCCTTCTATCTAGATGGAGTTTTGAAATTTGCTCTCAGGACGAGGGCCTCACAACTATGGACCA
>MU226446.1:420695-446404 GCA_018584345.1 Thuja plicata
ATAATTGATTTTTCTCAATTATCTGAATATTAAATTCAAATATTTGAAAAGAGGATATTTATTTAATAATTAAATATTATTTAATTCCTTTTTATGTGTCTCAGCTAAAGAGGGTGAATTCAATTTAATTAAAGTGCTAGGACTTTATTAATTAAATTAATTTGATCATAGGATTTGTTTAGCCAAATAGGTATTTAGGAATTAAATGTGATGTATGATTGATACAGATTTAGGATTTTCTACATTTGACACTCAGGTCGAGTAGAGTCAGTGAAAACTCAGAATTTGCCTAGTACAATAGGACTTTGATGATTTAGAAGAATGACAAATGCAACAAAATTGGTTAGGGTTGCAAGATGCCAATTTTGGGGTGTTACAATAACCACCAACCAAAAAATATATATTTATAATTTTTTTTTGGAATCTCTCACTCCTTCAGCCTTGCATCACTTCACTTCATTGTTTCAAAATATCATAGAAAAATATGGTGGATGGATATGTAATAATTGACACAGGATTTCTGCTAGACTTAATAACCCCATATGACCTGAATGACATGTATGCAGAATGTGTAAGTCCAAGTATTGCATGTGGGTTCTTGACAATGAAACATCCATATTTGTAAATATGGAATCACACACATGCCATGTAGATTTTTTGATGGAATGCCTCAAAGAAGATGGAATTCCATGAATAGAAAGATTGCAGAATTTAAAAATCCTTTGCCAGTGTCCAAAATGCCTAAGACGTTATTTGTCTTCATTTTCTACATAGTTGTGAAGCATCAAGGCAGAAAAAGATATCAAACCAATGATAGGTGGAAATAATTTTTTTCAGTTTCCCTTACAAAGCAACTATTACTTGGAAATTGAAAAGTTTACAGGAAGAATTGAAGCGATGGGAGGATGGGAGTTAAACAACATCAACTTAGGAAGATGAAAAGAGAAAGAGTAATGTTAATTAATTATAGACATAAAGGACAACAATAAAAATAGTGAGGAAGAAAATTGTGGAGTTTTGAGGGAACCCAAGTGGGTATGGTGGTTGCGTGTGTGAGGCTACATAGGTGCGAGATTGTTGTCTAGAGGGGTATCGGTTAAGCTTGAGAGGGTGTATATTATCTATGAGGTTGAGTAGATTTTGTATATGAATATAATGTTATGTAGAAAGAAGGTCTATTAAGAGGCCATGAATGTAATGATGTGTTTGCAAATTTGTTAAGGAAATTAATTTATGTTTCTTGTTGCAATCTAAGAATAGATAGTCTTTGTTATGTTTTGAGTATTGAGTTAAGATTTATAATTTGAGAGGTTGTCTTTCTACATCAAATGGTATAAGAGATATTGTTCTTGAGCATACATATAGAGCATCATGTTGGATATTTTTCTTGCAGAATCCTATATAGCAGCAATGCCCGACTCTTATAAAACCCAAATTCTGATTAAGTCAAGAAACAAGTCCAATTAATGAGGATTAAATCCTCCTTCACTTTGAGCTCCACAGGATTAGGAGGGTGCACCTAACTTGATTTACTATTCTTCAATAAATCATGCAGTGGATTAACTTTTCATAATGATCTACTCCTACCTTTTACTGCAGCACTTGATAACAAATCCTACAAATGCTAACAATCAGCTTTAAGCAGAGCTTCACAAGCCAGACTATGAACTTGATAAGAGAAAATACAAGTGAAATAATGATTCTCATCCTTCTTCTCTTTGAGTTCCAAACTCAGGCAAGGATGACCTATTAATTTCCCTAAAGATGTAGTAGTTTTCAAAAGGAAGGCTCAATATAACATAAAAATGAAAATGATAACAATTTGTATATGGGTTTGATGGAAACCACATAACTTAACACATCAGACCCATGTCTTATCCAATGGGCATGGATTCATTCAATATGTAAATACCTTTAATCATCAAAGATACATCAAATGCAAAAAATGTAAATGATTACTGAATTAGACTACGCCTTACATAATCCATTCATACTTCTTAAAAAGAAAAAAATAACTATCAAATCTGTTTCAATCTCCTACTCACTGAAACTATCTTAAGGATTTAATTCTCTCCTTGAAAGAAACCTTAATATAGTTTGACACTTTTCCTTACAAAGTGATGGACTGAAATGTCCTTAACAACCAATCCAAAAGAGTATAAAAATTGGAAACAGAGACAACTATTCATTCAAATCATGCAAATCACAGGAAAGTGCAGACATATATTGATATTAAAGCATCAAGTACATATGAAATTAGAGCCAAAGAGACCACTGATAAACTTTATCAAAATATGCAGAACTAGCTTTTGTGGCGTAAAATTCCCATGCTTACAAAATGATCCTAGAAGTCCTTTTTATAGAAACAAGGACTACAATAAGCTTTCGATTCATTTAGGATTAGGGCTAAAATTACTAAAGTATTACATGACAAATAAAATTAATTTATCATAACAACTAAGCAACTCTTTCATCTTTTACAAAACATTCTTTTGAAACATTCTATTGGGAAGAAAATCTGATTCGACTACCATCTACCTTGGGAAGCTGAAGAACCATACCCTGCAAAAGGAATAACAGATTTAATTTCTTGTCTGTATTAATTATCTCAAGAAATTTAACCCTTAAAATTTTCAAAAAGTCAACTACCTTTCTGGGAAAGCTCATATTATTGAACATTTGATCAAATTTGTATTATTAAACTCTAAAACAGTTCCCCATTTATGGCGAAGAACAGAACAGGATAAGCCCAAGGTTTGAATACTATTTTACAAGCTAAGAGAAAACCTAAGAAGATAATCACTGTAATAAATGTCTTTAGAACTGCCAATCTTTCCTCCATACTATATCCAACATCTGTATAGAACATGACACAAAAGATCAGATTTACCCATCGGACTCTCTACAGCAAGGTGACACAGATCACCGCTTTGAAAATTTGTAAAACGGTTACAATGGCTACACCTGGCACGAAAATATCCATCTATGATCCATATTTAAACTTTATATTACTTTAAAATAGAGTCATAGATCCTTTAGGTTACCCGGGCTTTTAGATCAGATCAAGGATAGGTGGCACATAGGCATGCTGCCTTAAAAAATAGATCTCAATTGCTTTTGCATCAAGGCTTCACGCCCACTGCATGATCCTTTTCAACTTAACTATTCTTTACTTTAATCTTTCTTACTTCATCTAGACCCACTGGGACACGTGTTCATTAGGCACAATTCCTTAGTGGATAGATTTTGATCACTTTTTCTTTAAGCCATTATGCGAGCTGTTTGATCAAAATCAACTAAACAGATCTTTACTTTGGTTAAAACTTGGCAACGCTGGTCCCACTGATATCCACATGGAATTTTACTTGGTCTTGAGAAATCTTGTTGGTCATCTGACCTGTGTTTACTAAGAAATCCACTTGTCAAGAAGGTGTAATGCCTTGATCAATGCAACTTTCATTGAGCCTTCACGCTGTCTATTAGACCAAATCTAACTTGTCTGCATAATATCTTCTTTACTCTATCATAGATCTAGACCCACTTGGGATATGTGGTGCTCAGGAACATTTCCTTAATGATTATATCTTGAGAAACTCTACATTAAGGCATTATGCTATCCGCTGGATCAAATCTGACATGATAACACTTTAACTTTATCTTTGTCCTCGACCCGTAACTTGAGTCTGACTAGCCTTTAACTCTTATTTAATTTGGAGATTGTGCGACTATGTAGTCTCCAAGTCTCTAAATTTTTTGACTAACTCTAGGTATATTGAGAGATTAGATGCACGCCACAAGATTGAAAAATATATATGGTTTAGACTTGATCTTAGATTACCCATGCTTAGCTTTATCTTGACTCAGGTTCACTCCAAGATTGCCTGATTGAAGGAATTACCAAGTCACAAAAATATTTCATAAACTCAGGTTACATTCAAAGATCTAGTGCAAGCCCTTGGATTCATCTATCCTTGGAGACACATGGCAACATCATGTAGAATCTTGAAGCACAAAACTTAACCCAGGCTTTATCATGAGATTCAACGACTGTGTAAAACATACAAACTCGGATGGTTAACCTTTTACCTTAGTTAAATCTGGAGATCATGCGACTGAAGGTAAACTTGAAGCACTAAATTTAACTTGACCAAACTTGTCTAGACCCTAGTTTGATTCAGAGATTATGCGACTAAAGGAATTTCTAAGGCACAAGAACATATCTTAACCTTAGAGTTTATTCAGAGATCTACCACCATCCACAAGATTAGATGAATATCAATGACCCTTGTATAATATCTGAATCTTTTTGTAATTTCTCATTTCTTCCCGAGATTACATGCCTACCACAAATATTTTCTCTAGTCAATGACCATGATCCCTTCTATGCAAAATACATCAGACCTCAGACTTAGCCTTTCTTAACCACGATCAAATCTGGAGATTGTGCGACCGTGTGAAACTCAAAGTCCCTGAACACTTTGGCTAACCATGGGTATATCAAGAGATCACACGAACACCATTAGATCTTCATCTGCATCAATGGCCCGCATTAAATCTTAGAACATATTGGTACTTGATCATTTCATTGTGAGATTACACGACTAGGCCAAGTTAACCCTTCCTTGATATTAACTCTGGTTCATCATGAGATCACATGACTAAAGAGATCTCCAAGTCGCGAGAACACTTCTTAAACCTTGAGTTTGTTTCAAGACTTCACACCAATCACAAGATCAGAAAGATATCAACGACCCACATTTAATCTCAGAATATATTTCTACTTGCCCCATTTGGTCTGAGATTACGAGACAACTGCAAGATTAGCATTGCATCAATGGTTCTTGTATAAGCTCAAGATCTTTAACTTAACCATGAAAACATCTAGAGATCTCGCGAATGAATAGAAAAAGTAACCTTGCCTTTAACCTTTTTTCAATATAGAGATCTTGCAACTAATTGAGTCTTGAGGTCACTGAATAAAAAGCTTAACTCTGAGTTTGCTATGAGATTATGTGCAATCCATAGGATCCAAAACAAGATCAATGATGCGTGTTTAATCTTGATACATAAAGAGCATATTCCATATCCTTTTGAGATCATGTGACAAGGTAAAGACCAATAAAAATGAATATTATTCGACCAAGCACATGACAAAATGCAAACTTAAGTGGCTCAAAAAGGTAACTCAAAATTATAACAAGGCACGAACGGTTTAGGGTTTTTTTAACCAATGACTATAAATTTGAAACTATAGGGTTTAAGACTTTGCAAGGAATAGCATGATGTTTTCAAGATTTAGACTAAATTTATTTCAAATTTTTACAGTGCTAACATAAGCTCTGACTGGGGAAGATTGAGTGCAAGATCAACACTAGAATCCAGATCTCTAGGAAAAGCAAAACACAACTACGCATAGCTCTACAAAAAAAATCTAAAATATATACAAATGCACAACCTATAGCAAACTAACACACCTAAAACAATCTACCTATGTACATGACTATTGTGCATGGAAAATTTCAATTAAAGAAAGGTTTTAGGAATTTTCCATGCACTGGCAATTCCAATACCTAATCATCCAATATTTTTAAGAAATATGATTCCTTACCATGTTTCTAATGAATGATATATGGCCCTAACCACAAGGATTCAAACCTTTTATGTTTCCCTTTATCTCTAGCCTTAGCATTCCACTGTAATACCATGTCATTTGGTTGCAACTTTCTATTATTAACTCTTTTGTCAAACAGACATTTCATTTTCTATTGTCTCTTCAAGTTTTTTTTTTGTCCTTCACATCTGATTTCATCCAATTCAACTAGTTGGATCATTCTATTATGCATAGCATCACTTACTTCAAGTCCTTTTTCCTCAATTAATTTATAAACAAGAAGTAAATTATTCAATAGTATCCTGGCCTGCATACCATACACCAATTCAAAAGAGGACTTGTCAGTAGCCTTTTCACAGTTACTCTATCAGCCCATAAGGCTAATTTCAACTTAGAATGTTGTTAGCACTTTTTCTTGCAGCAGAACTTTTAATGTGACAATATACTTGAATGCAAACTCCTATTTCATACAAGAGAAAGGCTAATTGATGAGGGTATTAGATAATATTTTGGGAAACTATTACCTCCTCCTTTAAGTGGATTATCTTCTTACTAATTTGCTGAAATGCCTTTTAATGAATCAACAAGTAGATGACTATGCAAATGACTATGAAGATTCTAATACAAAGCTTAATGATCTAGACTAGTATTTTGACAACAACAAGTAGTGATGTAATAAGGATTCTCATCCATCTTCCTTTTTCAGTCCTTATGAACTTGAGGAAGGATAACCTATTTTGATCCTCTCTTAAAGGAATCAAAAAAATAAATTGTATTCCTTAAACATAATTACTTGAATGGAATATAAATTTGAAATGTGAATGATTGGATAAATTAAAATATTAGCTGGATAATGAACAACTACTTAGCTAACTATAAACTAGTGCCTAATCCTTGGGCTATGAGTCAATATCTGGTATAACTCCATAGTAAGGTAATTAATGAAATACTTGCAACAAAGATAAAATGCCTTACAAATTATCCTCTTTCTACTACCATGTCATCATATCCTTAAACTAATGCTAAGCTCTCTGGGGTCACTTGAAATAATTAATCCTTCCTTGAAGGAGCTCACAAATGACTGCACAACCACCTTGTGTTCAGTATGTCTAAGTGCCTTACAAATAAACATACAAGAACTTTAACATAAATGAAAAGAGACAATCAAGATGTATAAAATAGATTGCAAACTATTTGTATTAATGTCTTAAAGCTTCAAATACAATCAGATAGACAAATAGTACAAAGGATCAGACAAATTTTAGTAGTCTTCCTTGTAATTCTCTTTCATTAATTTCCAAATACACATAAAAATGATACAAGAGCTCTATATATAGGCCTAAACCATCTTGGAATCCTTAAGACAAGGATGCAACAAGCTTCAGATGGTTAAAAATACCTAACCCTAAAAACTAGAAAAGACAAAAAGACAGAGAAACATCAAACGGTGGATGGACAAAACTCAAGGATAAGATCTCATTTGCCTTTGTCTTCTTGTGATCTTTGGCACCTTTTTCTATATATGATCAGGATAGCATCTGATATTTTTAATGAGATCTAGTGACCGCCAATACAGGCTAACTTACACTAGTCTTTAAGATCGCTAACCTTCTTGTGCTCAAAGAATAGGTGCCATGTGTCCTCCTATCCTTCATCCATGATGTCTAAGTCAACTGTAAATAGATTTTTATTCTTGGGATTCATCAAGATGTCCTGTGTTGTTACATCTTCCTCCTTTGGCCACTCAAAGATCTATATACTTTCCAACTAGGCCTTCTGTCTTTCCCATCTAGCATCAGTTATGCTCTTGACATCTGTGATGAATTTATTACAATCTGTCTCAACTTTAATTGCTTCATATAGAATCTTATTAAATCTTTCCATGTCTATCTCTCCTTGATCATTTATATAAATATCTTTATTGGGTAGCACATTGTCAAACTTTGAGCCCCATATCCCTAATGGCTTGACTTGATTGTCCTCTGTTATGATGGTGGGAACAAATTTGTTGTAGCTTAGCCCAAACATGTTCAACTTTGCCTCTATTTGATTTTGTTTTCCTTTAAAGAATGAAAAAGTAGCTCCAATTTTCTCTATCTTTTTCCCAACCAAGGTAACTATCTCTGGTAAGTCTGACCTCAATGGTTGCACAAATGCCAATCCTTCAAAAAGTCCTATCGTCATAAACCAAGTTGCATAGTAAGGAATTAATATTGATATAATATTATTAACTTCTATTTGAAGGCCTCACAATTTTCCATAGGCTCCATATACCGCATCAATTTTATCCAAAATGGTGTCTATCATATGCTGCAGAGTTGATGTTAGTGCACCCAAAATTAAAATGTTGTGTTCCCTGATCTCTTGCTCTATTTTTGATGATATCTCCCCTATTTCCTCTATTTGGGTCTCCATATCTTGTACCTCTTTTGGCTTAGCAGGTGAAGAATCTGGCATATCTAGTAGCTGTTGAGTAAGATTTTCTATGAGATTTTCTTATGCTTTGATCTTTATTAGCCCCAGTTCTTTGTCCTTAGAAATATCACTAGTGTCACTAGTGAGCTTCTTCAACTTTTCAGACATTTGCACTGCCTTGGCCTCATTTAGTTGGGCAAAGTGTGTTAGCACTTGGGAGATCTCCAAATCTCATGTATTATGGACTGACCAAATTATCTTATTTCCCTCCATCTTATCTTGAATGTTCAATAGGGCTGGCTTTTGATCTTTTGGAGCCAAGCTCCACATTGCTAGTGCCTGAAACTTGGGGTTGTATCCAAACCCTCTAATCATGTCCCCAACCTATGTTTCTGATGACAATTTCACATTAGGTTGTTTTATTATTTGATCAATAATAAATGCAAAGGCCAGATCCTAACCTTCCACTAGTAACATTCCACTAGCCTTGACCAATTGCCTTTCCTACTCTAGTGTAATCTTCTCTGATTCAGGATCATAGTCCTGCAGTGTTTGTAGAGCCTCTTGGGTTACTGGGTCACCACCTTCCAACTGCAATTGTGCACCCACTTATTGTTGTTTGTTCCACATGAGGAAGTCCTTGAATTCCTTAGTCTTGATAAAATTATCATCCTTAAGGAATTGACCATAGCATATCATTTTCTCATCTATGCATGTTCTAAGAGGTAGCTGTACCTCCTCTTCCACATATTTTTGTAGTTTCTTTCCTGCCCTGATCTATTTTCTCAGCTGGTGGTCATATTACATGTTTCTTGTTATTAGGGCACCAATCCTATCTCTCTTCTTTTCTTTTCTTTGAGAAGGTTCCCCTGTTTCAACCTTTTGTCTTTTAGGTGGGGGTTCATTTGTAACTTCCTTCTCAGGGACCTCTGTTAGGTCAATAATATTTTCACCCTTAGCTACTTGTTCTTCTGCAAATGCTTGATTGACTGGATGGGAACTAGGTGTTGAATATCCTTCATCATTATTATCATCATATTTTGATAATGAGTGCCCCTTGTGGCCCTTCTCTGGAACTACAAGTGCATCCTCTAACTGATTGCACACAAGAGTGTGAGAATTTATCATGGCATCTAGCCTCTTCAAATATGGCATATTTGGGAAGAAACCCTCAAAACTAAGGCCCTTTCTCTTGACTTGTCTCTTTAGATCCATAAGTTCATTGAGCTTATCTTCTCTTTTATCCACCTCCTCATCCTCCAAAATGTTTCTTATCAGGTCCTCTTCCACGTACGCCTCATGGTCTTTGGTGTAGGGGATGGTTGGTGTCAACAACTTCTTTGCACTCAAGATGAAACCTTCTTTGTCAATATATATATAAAGAGCCACATTCATCCTATAGTGACTCATCCAGTTGTTTAATAGGTCCAATGCTTTCTTCCCAATTGTAAAATTGTAAATATTTAATTGCCTTGGAATAAATGTACCCTTCCTATGAGGAGCAAGGTGTTCCTTATCAGTTAAACTCAGTTGCCTTATGAATTCCATGTTAGAAATGCTGAGAGGGGGGGGGATTGAATCAGTGTTTGTCTATTTATTATATTTCAGCAACTTAAACATAAATCAAACATACATCTATTGAAGCTCAATACAAGAACACATAACACATGATATGATTACGGGGAAACCTTGATTAGAGGAAAACCCCGGTGGGAATTAGTACCCACAAATATTGCACTAGTATAATGAACCTGTTAAAGTTCGTTTGCCCTGTTAGGAGCAGTCTTTACAATCCAAGTAAAATGACCCTATTAGGAGTCTTAGACCCTATTAGGAGTCTATTACAAAACCCTGTTAAAGGTATATGGCTCACTGCCTAGGCTCACTACCCAATAAGATGAAGGTTACAACCTTTTGATAGTTGATATACACTATATCAAAAGTGAACTATTTTGATGACACTGTTGTCTGATCAGTTCCATTTATGCACGGATGCTCTTACTCTCTTAAAGATCTTTATCTCATACTGACTTCATCATACTGCTCTTCTATATCTTTCTCATGCATATTATTCAACATTTGTAACATAATTTTACATTACATATTTATATGTTCATACCTGAATAGACGCGACTCAAAACAAGACTATAGTTGGCCCTAAAAAAAAAATACACAATGCTTCCGAGAAAGTTAGATTAAGTGTGTTTACAAAAATACTAAAGAAGTTATTACAAACATATAATCAAAGGCGCTTGGCCATTACACAAAAAAATAATTGACACTGATCAAAACACTAGTTGGCTTTCATGCTCTTTCTTCTGGACTGCTGGTGTACTGATTTGTCTGTAACTTCTCCGTACTATCATTCTGTACCATGTGTGTCTAGACTTAGTATGTAGACATCACATAGAACATATATCTGAATGCGCATACTCTGATTCAGTCTCTTTCACGTGTGCTAATGTGCTGATTGCTGTATATCTCTGTTTGTCCTATTTTCCATACTTAGTCATTTTTATCTTCTAAGTTATCTTTGATAGAAACTTAGTATGACTTTTTTGCCATGATGACAAAACAAAATAAGTCATGCATCCTCAGGAAGTCAACTTGCCAACATTCCATTGTAGCAATTCTTTGTGGCACATGGAATGGAAAAATATGGGGAAGGTGGGTAAAACCATACACCCCAATCAATGTAAAGTTCTTTTCATAATAAAAATCACCCTAGTTGTGGTAACTTGGCCATTTGTCAAGATATTGGTAGGGTCTGAGTAGTTGTATAACCTTGATTGGCAGCCTAGTCTTGTTGACACCTAGGCACTGAAGAATTGGATACACCATCCAATTTTAGAAAGCACAAAATTCTTGTTCCCTAGAGGTGTAGTTCTACAATCTCAGCTAAAATTGAATGGGGTTAGGCTAGCCATGATGAAACCTCTATGGCCTTAAACATTGACAATTCATAACATGGAAGTTATAGTACATGATCAAATGCATTAATATAGAGTAATGCATGAATCTAGGGTTGTCCTTCTTATTCTGTATATCCACACCTTGGTGCATTTGATCTATGATATACTGGATATAATCATAGTTAGTACTGGTGTGAGGGCTCTGCATGTCCAACACCATCATTGGGATGTCTGAAGTGATTCTCTCTATCCCGCCATCCTTTCCTATCACTTTGCATAGTCCATATGATATATACTTCATATAGAAGTTTAAATCTTTGTAATAATATGGGGCAGTCGTTCGAATGGGTGCAATATAGTTCTTCATTCTCCTCAGAACATGGTGTTCCAAAATCAATTTAGAGGCTATTCCACTCTCCCTCGTATATCTATTCTCCAAGCTCTTCAGGTTGATCTCAGTAGCCATGGGATGGTATACATTGAAGGATTTCATGAAAGAGTTCCTGTCTAGGGTAACTAGGGCTTTGCGATCATCCCTCTTGATTATTTTTGTCAGGTTTTCATACCTATTGGCCATTTTTAGGATGAAGTCGACATCTACAAATATGTCTGGAACAATCAAATTGGCCAATCCATAGGTCCATGGGTTTGATATGGGCACACCTTCATTGCTATTTTTATAGAAATAATTGAACAAGGAATACCCAGAGGACCCTAGGGTTTTAGTATCCCTAATAAGCTCAAATTATCACTGAGGGTATCAACACTTACCTTTCTGTTCTGGGTTGATCCTGGCAGTAAGGAAATGAATTCTTTTGAATAGTTGCGTTTCCATTTCATATCATTGTCTACATCATCACAAATCTCCTCAAAACCCTCATCACAGGCCCTCAATTACTCTGTAATCTGAAATTTTGAACAGTGAAAACACTACCAATCACAATTCCTTCTAAATTCTGGACCAGGAAATCACTTTTCTCAATACACATTGCTGGAGAATTCTGTTGTTCTCTAAAAATGCTGAACTCTTATAAAATTCTTAGGTCTGAAAACTTGGAAGCTGGTAAGAAAGAAATAACATCGGACATGCTTACTTATAAAAAAGAAATCAATGCAGCCATCTCTTCTCAACTAGTAAACTTACAATTCAATCACTTCTGCTATTAGTTTACACACTATGACATCAATTCTGGTTCTTGTTGTGGCATTTCAAACTGACATGTAATCAATTATCAATGAGTGTTTTTTCTTATTAAAACCTTATAAAATTTGAAAAGAGATCAAACTCAAATCTGATTGGATGTCATTAATCATAATTAGGCTAATTTTCCATTTGTCAAAATATTTGAAATCCTATTGGTCAGCAAATGTCCACAATGACATGGAAGAAAATTCATCCTTTTAACTCTGGTTTTACATTTGGCAACCTAGCGACTGTATAATCTCCATGTCACTTGATATCCTTTCTAACTGTAGTTTGTCACTGAGACTTAGCGACTGCCGTTGGATCAATCTTTAGATCAACAGTTGTCTCCATGTCACTTGATATTTTAACTTAACTCACCTTCTTATGGAGACATCATGACTAAGCCTTTCTCCTAATTGTTCTTCAACCTTAGGTTACATTCGGAGACTAGGCGACTGTTATATCTATATTTTGTTGAACAAAATCTCTAACTCATGGTTAATCTGGAGACCTCGTGAAAAAAACCTTTAGTCTCTCAATCGCTTGACAATTTTACTGTTATAATTTCCATATAGAGATAATGCAACTGCTGTTAATCTTCTTTTCCCCTGCATCTGATGATTATTGCCAAGTCTCCTGATCCTCATTTCAAACATTAATCTTTCATGAGACTTCACGACTGATGAACACATGTCTTATTTTTCCTTTTGTCTCCTGATTTCTAGATCTTGTTTGACTTTTCAACTTCTTACCATGACCACACGACTACCGTTAGATCTGGTTTTCATCCTGTGGTTGCTGCTAAGTCTCCTGATTATCAACTTAACTCATGGTTTCTTCTGCAACTAGGCGACAACACTGTTATCCTAACTGAATTTTAACCCAGGCTTATCTAGAGACTCAATGATTGTTAAATCTCCATGTCGCTAGATAACTTTGAAATTGCAGGGTTTATTATGAGATAACCTGACCACCGTTAGATCAAATCTGAGATGAACGGCCTGCGCCAAGTCTCCTAATGTTTGAAAGCATACTCTTTTTATTAAGAGACAACGTGACCAAAGCTTTTCGCCAAGTCTCCAGATTAAATGGAATATTCACTTTTCTTCACGAGACTAAGCAACAAATAATAAGCACATGCTAATATCTTAGATATAAGTTATGAAAAAGGTAACATGAAAGTAGAAAGTCAAATGAGAAATTTGGGTTTTTTTGCATTTTTGAATAGAAATGACCCTAGGGCTTAGGGTTTTTGGCATTTTGGCTAGGTTAAGGGATAAAACATTTATTTACAGAGGTATAAGAGCAATTTTAGACATGACCTTTCACCTTTTGGGCATAAGAATGACTAGAAACTTCAAAATTTTATAGGGAAGACTCAAAAATAGGAAATACAACCAACAATGGCTCTATCTAAGGATGGCTAAACATAAGTTTATGAAAAGAACCACATAATATTTGGTTGCATACCTCTTCAAAAAATGAAGGTGGCACTGAATAACCCACTGCAAGAAAGAAACACACAACATAGAGGAAACACACTTATATACATATGATACATACTTACTTGTGCATGAAAAATTTGATTCTCAATTGAAAAAAGGTTTCAGAAATTTCCTATGCACAGGAAACTCAAAATATTCTCCATCCATATTCTTCAGAAGATAAGAATCTTTACCAAAGCTCTGAGCAATAATAAAGGGTCCAAGCGATAATGACTCAAATTTCTTATGCTTCCATTTATCCTCTGCTCTCACATTCCACTGAAGAACAAGGTCATTTGGTTGGAATTTTCTATTGATAGCCCTTTTGTCAAAAATATATTTCATTTTTTGCTGTAATTTTATGTTCTCTTTTTGGATATCCTTTCTATTTTCATCCAACTCTGCCAATTGCATCATTTTGTTTTGCATATTGTCATAAATTTCTAACTGTTCCTCTTGTATAAACTGGTATACTGGTAACAAATTATTAATAGGCATTCTTGATTTCATACCATATACAAGTTCAAATGGTGATTTTCATGTTGCTTTCTTAACTATTACCCTATCAACCCACAGTGCCAATTTCAGTTTTGTATGCCATGCTCTCCTGTTCTTTTCAAGAGTCTTCTTCAAGATCTTTAATATACTTTTGTTACTAGAATTAGCTTGTCCACCACTAGATGTTTCTAAAAATTTACCTACAAAATAAATTCCCCACATAGAAAAAGGAGCATCATCATTCATAGGGTTTAGTAACAGGGCTTCTAAAAATTTTAACTTATTTTTGAACCTTTGACATGGCTCACATCTCCTGACAAATGCATGGGTATCTTTGAATAAGCTAGGCGAAAATATCTAGCCCTTAGAATTTCATGGGTAGTAGTCTTGGCAGAAAAATGACCTCCACATACCCCAGCATGAATTTCATTTAACATCTTATCAGATTGGCTTTGATCTAAACATAGAAATAATACACCATTTCTATCTTTCCAATATAAATCTCCTTGTACTAAGGTGTATCTCTGATCCTTTAATCTGAGACTTCTCTTTTGGTTATCCGTCACAGCACTAGGACACTTGGAATTTTTTAAGAAATATACAATATCAACATAAAATGGTTGTTTCTCTATACTTGTGATTGTATGATCATGTATCTCTATATTATTTGTTAGGATTAGGATCACTGAGAGGGGGGGGGGTGAATCAGTGATCTATCAATTAATACTTTTTCTTATTATCTAAATCTTTACTTAAATGCTTATGTACTAAACTTGAATATCAATGCAAGTAAGATAAATATACACAACACATAACACCATATATGATTATGGGGAGACCCAATGTAGGTGAAAACCCCGGTGGGAATTAGTAGCCACAAATATTCTACACTAGTGTCTTATGATCCTTGTTAGAAGATCCTTAACCCTGTTAGGAGTTGTCTTTACAATACATGAAGTACAGTGACCTTGTTAAGGGTCAGACCCTATTACGAGTCTTTTACAATAACCCTATTAGGGGTGGTGGACTCACTATCCAAGGATTCACTATCCAAGAGCACACTACTCAAGTGGTGAAGGCTACAACCTTCTGGATCTTCGATACACACTGTATCTGCAAGGTGAACTGCTGCTGTGACACTACTTGTCTGATTAGTTCCTTTTGTGCGCTGATGATTTAACCTCTTGTAAAGAACTAAAAAATTCTTATCTTCACTTTGAAATCTTCTACTTCAATATCTATATCATCAACATATGATAGATATATCTTTGCTTCTTTTACACTCTGCTCTGCTTTTCTTATCTCTGGCTTCCGCAACTTTTCCCATCACAAATGACCTTCTATAAGTACTTCCTCAAAGGAAATGAACATGTCAGCTTTAGGAAACCTTTTAACATGTACCTTGATCACTTAACTAACCATGCAACCCTTCATTAAGTTATCTTAACATTAATTATAACTGCTTTACTCAAACCGAATAGACACATCTCTTCACACAGTCTGCTCCACCAAATTAGCTCTAACTAATTATCCTGGATACATCAAGTCATGCAATTTTAACCATAAATTTTTAGGTCACTAAAAATTACTAATCCAAAGGCACAAGTCCTGAGGATAAGTGCATATTCTACGCCAAAACAATCTCTGTCAGCTCTTTCCATGATCTCTGTCCTGTTCTGGCATTTACTGGTTGTACCTCTTCAACTGGCTGTATCTTCTTCATAATTGTAGATCTGATCATGTTCTCTTAGACTTAGCATGTAAACATACTCATAAGCTTATCTTCAAAGGCACTTGTCATTTGGATAACAAATGAACACATGCTAATCAAAACTATAACAGTCTGTTCCTTGCTATGTCCTGTTTTCTGTACTTAGCCAATTTATGATCTTCTGATAATGTGTGCTGACTCCAAAACTTCATATGACTTTATTTCCATAATGAAAACTCTAAATAGAGTCATATACTTTAGAATAGTCAAATTTCCAACATTATTTACTTGTAAATCCAATTTCTCCTCTGTCATGAGTTTTTCCAACCTTGACCTCTTACCAATTTTGTAATGTGGATTGCTAAGTTGAATTATTGAATCCGGTTAATCCACTTACATCTCTTACAAGTTAGTTTTGATTGGGAAAGAATGTCTTTCACTGCTGAATGAGGCACATATGCAAGCACCTTAGCACAAACTAAGTATGGTCTAAAATATTTTACAACTTTTACCAGGGCATATGCTTTCTTTTCCATGATTTCATAGTTTAGCTCTACAGCCTAAAGGGATTTGTTAAAAAAGGCTATTGGATGTTCAAACCCTTCTTCATCCTTTTGTAATAGAACAAAAACTATAGTTTAAAAAGATGCAAATAAAAATAAAGAAAAGGGCTTACTATAATCTAGAGATTTCAAAATAGGTGCGTCTTGTACTGCTTTCTTTATTCTCTCAAATTCTACTTGGGCTTCCTCATTCCATTGTAATTTTGCATCTTTCTTTAACAATTTGATAATTGGTTTGACAATTTTTGCAAAATTAGCTATGAATCTTCTGAAAAAATTTATCTTTCCTAAGAAAGATTGTACTCCTTTTATATCTTTTGGAGCAGTAACCTTTTGGATAGCCTCTATTCTCTCAGGGTCTATCCTAACTCCATCTTTGGACACTATATGTCCCAATAAATTTCCTTCTATAACTGCAAAATGACATTTTCTAGGGTTTAGTGAAACACCATATTCTAAATCTTTGTTAAAAAATTTCTCTAAATCCTCATAGTGATCCCCTTCCTTTTTAGAATATACAGTTAAATAAATAACCATGAATAGATTAATAAATTATTTAAATGCCACATCCATGACTCTCTGGAAAGTTGCTCCTGCATTTATTAATCCAAAGGGCATTCTGACATAGACATAGGTTCCCCATGGAGTATTAAAAGTAGTCTTGAATTTCTCTGATTCTTTCACAAGTACCTAGTTGTAGCCTAAGAATCCATCCATAATTGATAGCAACTCACAACCAGTCACATTTTTTCCATGTTTGGTAGAGAATAGTTATCTTTTAGAGAAGTAATATTCAAGTTTCTAAAATCTACATATAGTCTTATATCACCATTCTTCTTTCTTACTAGTACTAGGTTTGAAACCCAAGTTGAGTGTCTGATAGGCTTAATAATTCTAGTATCCTTTAATTTCATCAACTCCTGTTGCATATTAGGAGCCAACAGAGGATTAATAGGTCTATGCTTTTGTCTGAATGGTTTCATATCTATTTTGAGTGGGATTTCATGTTGGAAAAGATCCTCTCTATAAGCCTTAAGATCTTCATATGACCAAGCAAAACCATGGTTATGTTTTCTCAGTAGTTTTATCAAGTTGGTTCTAACATGAGAGTATAATTATTTTCCAATATAAACTATGTGAGGAGTGGTCTGTGAACCTAAACTTATCTTCTCTAGATCCTCAATTTTAGTATTGCTTAACCTTATTGTATGTTCATTCTGATTGGTAACAATGCCTCAAGTTCTACCAATCCTTTAGGAATCTGGTTAGAAATGAGTTAGACAACCTCATCCCCCAGTACATAATCCTTACCATCAATGACCTCAAACATATTATTGCAATCTATACGCTTGTCCTCATAATGATCAAGGCACTGAAGAAATCTAAGGATATCTTGGTCATCCTCAAACACTTGCCACTTGTAAATTTTATCTAGGACAACTGGTCTTCTTTTAACTTCCACAAGTGATACCCCATTTAAGGTCATATCATCAGTTTTCAAAGCCACATTGACCAAGAAATCTTCCATAAATATTTCTAGACCTTTTTATCCAATTTATATTAAAGGCATCAAAGAATTCTATTTGGTCCCAAATATCATGTCTATACATTTTTAATCTGTCATTCTTTACAAAATATTTGGACTTTACTTGGGATACTACTAACTCCGAGTCACCATAGACTTTTAAACATTTTATACCATGTTTAGTAGCAATTTCTAGCCCTAGAAACAAAGCTTCATATTCTGTTGTATTGTTTGTAAACTGGAAAGATAGTAGAAAAGAATATTTAAATGTGGTACCTGATGGAGATATGAGTAGAACTCCAGCTCCCGATCCTTCTTTAAAACATGCTCCATCAAAGTACATTTTCCGCACACCATCACTCTATATAGATAAATCCTTCACCAAAGGATCAAAATTTTCACACTAGTGAGTACTCCTTTTGATTCTGAAATTTTCCATGTCAATGTCAACACAATAATTAATGTTTGTATCCTAATGAAATTCTATCATGTGAGGTGTTCTTCCCTCTCTAGATACCTTTACATTATTTCCATCTATATTAAAAGTGGCATAGGATAGGTCACACTGAATACTGCCACCCATTGAAGCACTCCATTTTGTAGATAACAACATGCTATAATGTGGTGGTATAGAAACCACCAAGACACTCATAGTCAACACTATATCTAGGCACATGGCTATTTGTAGGGTAGGGCTTCAATAGTTTCAACAACAGGGATTTCTCTTGAGTCCATTTCTTGACACCTCCCATGAGGAGTATCTACTTGTAAACCCATGGATCTCATAATTTATGCAGGCATGACTGTATTTGATGCTCCTGAGTCAATCATACAATTTTCAGCATCTTTCCATTTATAACCAATGTCAAGAAAAAGGGGTCAACAACCCCTGCAGAAGTGTTAGTGTTTAAGTAAATCTGAGGGATCTCACAAATCATCCTCTTTGGCTCTTTTCCTTTATTTTTGAGTTTCTTTTCAATATGATCTATTTTCTGAGGTTTTATTGTTGATACATTATTAAGCATTGAAATAACCTTCTCTTTGTGTTCTTTTATTCTCATCATCTCTAGGAATGGGACCAATACAGTCATTTAGGATAAGCACTATCCCGTATCCACTGGAGTATATTTTATATCAGAAGTTTTAGGCTTTTCTACAATGATATTATTCTCTTCTATCTAAATATTCATGACAGGTTCTTCCCTCCTAGATTTATTATTTCCCACTTTTGGGGAAGAAGAACTTGCTTTTGGCTCTTTAGCCTTTTCTACATGTACATCCTTTTGTTCACTAGCTTTGTTTACTATTTTGAATTTAGGTCTATTTAAATTTTCCCCAGGTCCATCATTTTTAGGTACATATTTGGCATCTATTTTGTTTCCTTTTATGAAGATGCCTGATGGTTGACTACCAACATTACCCACCACTCTGTTTCTTAGGTGATAATTGTTTCTAGCTTTGTTTACGAAATCAACAATGATTCTAGTTTTTTCCTCATCAAAGGCTTTTCTCACTACTGGGGATTCCAGACTATTTTGGGCATAACATCTTATGTGATCATCCCTTTCTTCTTCTTCTTCACTATTTGACAAGATTTGTTGCTGATGAATTTCTATTCTTCCTTGTGAGCCATATATGTCATGATTTTAAATTTCTATATCAGAATCCATATCATGACAAGAATATGCATTATTCATACTATAATCAAATGAATCATCTTCATCCTTTTCTTGCTCCTCATTTACTTTTAAATCTAATGAAACAATGCAAAAATTAGGATTGTGTGGTGCCTCATAGGCTTCACACCAAAATTAATCATTGCACATGTGGATAGTATTTTTGTGTAAGGGATCAGGAGTCCTATTCCCAAGTTTGTCTTTCCTTAATGGAGCAATAGCCTTACCATCTTTGAATTGGGTACCATAGGGTTAGTTTTGCATCCTATTTTGTGGGTTGTAAATATTATTGTAGGATGGCTTTCTATTATGTCGAGCCTTATACTCTCTGTATTCATGTTCCTTTTGATTGCATCTATTAAAGCATGGATCCTCTCTTTTACCCAATTTCCCTGATATCCTCCTATTCATTTCTATGTTCACAACTATTTTATAGGATTCTGTTAAATTTCTAGGATTTTTATCTCTGAGTGCATAGCCCATTTTTGAATCAAAAGCATTAAGATAGGTAGCAAGACATACATTTTGATCCAACTTCATTTTTTGGAACAGTTTGTGCATAGCTCATTGGAATCTTGTATTGAACTCTGTTACTTCTTCATTTGAGTTCTTCCTTATATTATTAAATTCATTAAGAAAAAACCCTTCATTAGTCTTATCGCCATATTGATCTTTGAATAGATCAATCAGTTCATCCATTGTTCCTACAAAACCATGAGATAAGCTCCTAAACCATTCCCTAGCATCTTTTACTAGAGATTGTACAAATAATTTGATAAGAACATCTCCATGATTGATATTTAAATCATCTATAACATCAAATAATTTTCTTAAATGGTCTTCACAAGTTACAACATTATTACCTAAAAATTTTGGAGGTTTTTCTCCCATATCCTCTGGTATTACATTAGGGTAACCTATAATTCCAAAGAAAGAAAATTTCTTGCACCTTTCTGCAGGAAGAGGTCTGCTTTGAAATTTGTCATTATCTTTTGGAGAAAATAATTTTCTATGGTCTTTGAAAGAAGAAGTCTTGTTCTGTGATGTTGTAGCATCTTCTATATCAGCAAAAGAGATTGTAGTTGACTCCAAGAAGTCAATTTTTCTTTTCATTTCAATATTTGCATCTTCTGCTTCAAATTTTTCCAACATCTTAGCCATAGTTTCTTTTTCTTTTCTAATCTTTTAAAGGTCAATTTTTATTTTAGACATTTTCTCAGTTAGGTTCTTTTGAGTTTTAGGCTCCTCAACTTGTGTTTCTGCAACTTTGGTTTTTCCTTTATCCCTAAAGTTTTGAGGACCTAAATTTTTGTGGGTGTTGGGAATCTCCTAATATCTATGAGACCTCTCAATATTATTTGCAGCTTGATGTATCAAGGTTATTCTCCTATACTTATCAACATCTTTCTTCTCATGTTTTTTCTTTTTATGTTCTTTTTCCCTTTTCATCTGTGGAATAAGGACTAGTTGTTTCATGAGGATTCTTTCTTCCTCTGCAAGCTCATCAGAAGGAACCTCAGAGTTTGAACTAATTGTATCTATTCCTTATCTCTTGCTAGAAGTTGAGGTGACTACATAGGTGTCTATTCCAAGGCTTGGGCCTTCTACATACTCTGAGGCACTCTCTTCATGACTAGACTGATTAGTATTCTTCCTTCTAGTGCTATTCTCTTCACTTCTTGGAGAAGAATCATTAATGCTTTCTTGGTTCTTCTTTTGTCTCCAAGAAATCCTAGCTTTCAAAGTAGTTGGGATCCCACTATCCAACTCCACTTCAGGATTGTTTCTCATTCTTGACCTAGTAGTCATATTTGAAAATATATACTTGACTTTTCCAATGATCACAAAGATTTTACTTCTAGAGTTTCCACCCAAAATTGGGGAATAATGAATACTATTAGAATGACCTTAAAACTGGAAAAAATAAACTTTAACTTGATTTCACTTCTAAACACCAGAGATTCCTTATAAGATTCTTTTCAAGTTTTGCACACAAATCCCCATCGGATTCGCCATTTTGTTAGCACTTTTTCTTGCAGCACAACTTTTAATGTGATAGTATACTTGTATACTTGAATTTGAACTCCTATTTCATACAAGAGAAAGGCTACTTGATGAGGGTATAGGATAACATCTAGGGAAACTATTATCTCCTCCTTTTTTGAGATCCACTAACTCAGGCGGGTATTACCTATGGATTATTATTGAATGACAACATCCTTTAAGTGGATTATCTTCTTACTAATTTGTTGAAATGCCTTTTAATGAATCAAAAAGTAGATGACTATGCAAATGACTATGGATATTATAATACAGAGCTTAATGATCTAGACTAGTATTTTCACAATAGAAAGTAGTAATGCAATAAAGATTCTCATCCTTCTTCCTTTTTCAGTCCTTATGAACTTCAGGAGGGATAACCTATTTTGATTCTCTCTTAAAGGAATCAACAAACTGAATTGTATTCCTTAAACAAAATTACTTGAATGGAATATAAATTTGAAATGTGAATGATTGGATAAATTAAAATATTGGTTGGATAATGAACAACTACTTAGCTAAATATAAACCAATGCCTAATCCTTGGGCTATGATTCAATATCTGGCATAACTCCATAGTAAGGTAATCAGTGAAATACTTGCAACAAAGATAAAATGCCTTACAAATTATCCTCTTTCTAATACTATGTCATCATATCCTTAAACTAATGCTAAGCATCAAAGCAATAACAACAAAAAATAGTCATAGTAGGAAAGGATCTACATAAGACAATCAGATATGGAAAATAATGATACCACAAAGTGATAATAGAGATATGATAAAAGACATTAAAATGAGCTCCAAATAATGATTTTTCATGTAGAGATAAAGATAATAACATAGTGGATGTCCATTAAACATATGAAAAGAATCAATTAAGATGAAAGAGACAACCGTTGTTACAAGGTTGATTGCATTTAAAATAGTGCTACATTTTTTAAACATGATTGAATTCATGTTGATCTCTAAAGATGGGGTCGCAACCTACATAGATGTACAAACCCACAAGTTTCTCTGTCATTTTCTTGTATGAAATTAAACCCAAAATGAAGTATACAGAGGGTTTCAAATTATAAGAAATGATTTATAGAGAATATTTTTTGCACTAAAATTTTTCTTACTATTCCTTCATAGAGAATAATGTTTTATAGAAAAAAAACCCTCATGGAGCATTAAATATACATAACGAAGAAACTAAAACCCTTTTTCATTATTTTGAAAATACACATTAAATCATAGAAAGTGTCCAATTGCTGGGAGAGCTTGAACTTGGAATTGAAATACAGAGGAAATAAGATTTTTTTTTTCATTTTTTATTTGCAAGAATGGACGGTTCGAGGATAAATGAAGAACTCATCTACAAGAAGCTTCAAGAAGCCTACAAAAACTTCCATGAAACCCTAATGGCGGTGCCAATAATAAATGGAGATGAACAAAATGCAATATGAAAATAATGCGTATGTTTGTTTAGGGTTTCTTTTACCCTAGGTTACTGTCAAAGAGGCATGCATTTTTCCTTTGTTTTTATAAAAAAAAATTTCCTTTAACTAATACCGCCATGGACATTAGGGTCTAAATAAATGTTTTTACTTTGCATCTATATCATGACCCGATATTGACATATGAACAAGATAATTATATTGTTTTAAATATAAATATATAATTAATTATTTATTTAAGCTCCATATTTAATAAGCAAAGAAAATATTAATCGATATTAATAATAGTCAGTACTAATATAATATTAATTAACATTAATAATACTAACCCACAAAACATTAATTAATAATATTAAATATTATGTTAAACTATAGTATAATATTAATAATATTAATATAATCTATAATATAACATTAATAATAATCAATCATTATAAATTATTAATCAATATATAATTAATAGTAATATTAATCCATATCAATAATATTTAATTGATCAAAATAATTAGAAATATTTACAACCGATGACTATAAACAATTCAAATCATATTTACTTGACTTCAATTTTGATTCGACGATTCTAAGTCGACAACACTAATAAGATGATGATTAATAAATCAAGGTAATCGTTGATGTCCATACTAATTACAATATCGTCGGTTATGAAGCAACGTGGGAGTAAGGTCGGTTATATAGCATATGCATGTATATATGTTTGTTAATAATAAGGAAGAGACAAGGAGAATAAAAACATCAGCAATAAAAAATAAAACATGTGGTAGTAAAGATTATCGTAGGTATGTATAATGATCTCATTATCTATAAAAAATAGTTTATATATATATATATATATATTGAAATGATTATTTAGAATTATATGTGACTCTGATTTTTAAATGATAAATGGATAATTCTGAGGCTGTATACTCTTATTTTTATAATTAATGTTTATTCAACATTCTAGAATAAAATTTCTTTTTTTTTCTTATACATTTATATGTATATCCACTAACTAGTTATGATGATATAGAGATCGTATGGAGTAAATTTTATATTCATTAAGGATTGATCCTATTTCTAGAGGGGACTAATGGATATTGTTATAGTTTCCTTAGTCTTGAGATTGTTATAATCTCATGTAGGGAGTATAATATTAATATCAATCATATGCGTAGGCGTGGATAACGTCTATCGTTTCCAAGAGAATCTTAAGAGCAACGTTCTATGGGAAGACGTGTTGATAGTCCAAGTTGCTTAGAATGGATCATATATCATTCAAGAGGAGAACTTGGAATGTTGTGAAGCCCAACCTAGAGGCAGCTCTTAGGATCAAATCCCCCTTACTAACTTAGAATATAGAGATAATGCGTTGAATACTATATATTATCTTTTACTAATCATAGTTTTGCAGGGAATTTAGGTAAGGAGACAAGAAGGGACATTACAATCTATTTAATAAATGCTAAATGTTTATTGAGTAGTTTATATTTTATCACTCAATAAATATTATCAATGTAATTAATATTTATTAAGTGATAGATTATAAATCACTTAATAAATATTTCTGTTGGTGCAAGTAAAATCGTTTATTTTTAATTATGAGTCAAAGGGGGTGTCTAGTTGAGTTTTGATGTAAAGATGCGAAGTGTAATTAGAGTTTTGAGAGATTTTCAAACACTATGGAGAGGAATGAGGGAGCTTTGTTGAAATCATGGGAATTTACACATCAATTTGAGGGCCCATATGCATGGGGAATCTATCAGGAAAGGTTTCGAGGTAGTTAACTACATGATACTAGTACTTCCACCCTATTTTTTGCATGATTTTTGATTCTATCCGACCAAAGGGGGGATTTTGAAAATTTGCAGGAGAAATCAAGGTGAGACTTCAGTTCTAGTACAGTTCAAGAGGAGTTCACCTTTCAGTTTACTTTGGAGTTTGTGTAAGACCTTTCTATAAGGCTTTTTGTTTTGTATTTTTTTCTAGTTCTTTCTTTCTGGCCATATTTTGCTATTGCAAATATAGGCATATTTTTTATTGAGCTCATAGAGTTGGTAGCAGAGATTCCTATTTTTTTATAATAGAAGTTGGCTTTCCTTCTCAATATTTTGGGTTCTAATATTGTTTGTGAATTACTTGATTAAAATATTGTGTTTATCTTTTTATTTTATCAAAATCCTTCAATATTGAATGCATAAAGTAACATGTTATAGTGAAGATCTATGAGTGTGTTTAATATTCTGGTTATTAAAATAGTGAAAACATTATTTTTTCCCTTTTTTTTCTTTTATAAATCTCAGAAGACTGAAACATCTCATAAGAATCTTTATTGCAAATCATGTTTGGTTGGGTTGTTGTATGTGGTAAATTTGGCCTTGTTAACTCACCATACACTTCAACATAGTCCTTCTTCACCAAGTACACACTGTAGACACCTCAAATTGTCCTTTTCCATTTCTATATTAATCTAATTAATATTCCCTATAACAATATAGTTAATTCTTATAGATTAACTATATTTGTTATATTCAACTATTTATTTAATTTTATTAAATAAATTCATCACCTTGTATTTAAATTTAATTTAAATATCATCCCTAATATATTAAAATTTATTTTAATATATGTTTCCTCCATATTTCTTTTTA
>MU226446.1:466091-476813 GCA_018584345.1 Thuja plicata
GATAGGTTGTGTCATGTATGAATTCCATGGAGAGAGCACCAAAATCTCTCAAATGGTCTTGAGGGTCAGATGTACCCAAGTATTTTTCATATTTAGGAAGTTCAACTCCTTTGGGAAAAGGAGGCATGTGAAGATCTTTATCAAATGGGCAAGGAAAAATGCTTCCCAGTGTGAATTGTGTAATAGGTTTGTCTTTCTCTTTCAAGAGTTTAGAGAGTTTCTCTTGCATAGTTTGCATTTCTTTTTGCAAACGGGAATTTTTAGTTTCTTCCTCTTTGTCAACAAGTGTTTCTACAACATAATTGGAAGGTAACTTATCCCCTTGATTGGCTAGTTCAAGAATGTATTTTTCTTTCTCCTTAGCTAATAGAATTCCCATCATTTTATAGAGATCTTTGTTAGCACGAGCTTGTGCAATCTCTTCTTGAGTTATTTCTACCTCTACATCGTTAGGGGGGTCTTGAGAATGGGACTTACCCCAAGTTTTAAAGAGATCAGTTCTGCTAACCTCACCACCTGATTGGTTATGATCTACCATCTTGCCAAAATGCAAGGATTCAAGGCGTAAAGACTCGATATGAAAAGATTGAGTGTTCTCTGAATTTGGGTCTTCTTGGAACAAAGGATTTTGAACCCTACTAAGATCCATAGGAAATGACCATTTATTATAAGGTCACCATACCAAGGAAGGAGATCAAGATGATTCCACACTAGATGTAGCCGGTAATGGTGTGGAAAGTACAGATTTGTCTTGATTGATTGAAGGAAATGTTTTGCCACTTCAAGTTGTGAAGGTCATAGACAAAGTTTGGACAAAGGAATGTGAACTAGGACCAAAATTGAAACTGTCTCAAAGTAATTGCATAGAATGTGCCAAAAGGTGAAGTATCCTTGGTGAAAATCATTTAAGATGAGGCTAGAATAGCCAAGAGATGACTATTGCGACACAAGGCATGACGACACAGATAAAAAGAGATCAAAAAGACATGAGATGAGACTAGCTTAAGAAATAATCACGTAGTTCTCAACCCAAGAAACCAAGTTTCAGACTGTGTGAAGATAGATGGAAAAAAAATAGACCCATATTAGAGACTAGATTTGACAGAAGTACAACTGACTGATAGATTTTAGCTCGCTATTTTGGACAAAAGACTCCAGTTTCATGTGACAAAATGCTCTGTCACGTGAAGTTTCTCACCAAACCACACAAAGAAAGGCTCTCTTCGCATGAAGAATGACACCAGTTGATAGAATAAAAAATGACAAAAGAAAGGCATTGTTTCCAAATATTGCGCGATAGTATACTACGTATCGGGTGAAGATTGTCACCAAATGATGCAAAGATTTGGAAATTTCGTGCGAAACTATGCAAATGTTGAAAAAAGGACATTTATAGAATCAGACTGTTAAGACCAGTTTGCATTTTTGAAGATGAAATCATGTTGTTTTCTGACAGATATTTCAAGTTACAGATTGTTTTGGACATGTTCAAGATTGACAGTTTGTGTGTTTTGACGATAGTTTTGATTGTTCAAATGATACACCCATGCAAAACACATTAAACAGAATGTTTGTAGTACCAGAACAAGAACATCACAATCCTAGGATAGCCAGGACAATATCTATTGAATCCCCACTTGAACTGAAGTTCAGCTATGCTTACTCTTAGTGGATAACTTAGAAGCTTGGAAGCACGGGTTCCTCCTTACATATGCACTCACTTCTCAGGCATACCAAGCTTCGGAACCCAAAGGAATTGCTTTCCAAAGGGATTTTATCTCTACTAAAAGCCGTAAGAATGTGGGGCACCTTAGTCGGTCTTTGACCTTCCGCACCAATAGATAGAGAGTTTTTGGAAACTAGAACAACAGTTTGTAGTAAGGACATCCGTTCAGGTGGTTGTGATCAAGTCATTTTTCCAATAAAGGGGGCTCTCCCAATCCATTCAAAGCAAGGCTTTCACCTTAACAATGTCGGGACTTTAACGCACCACTAGGGTACTGGAGGAGATTTTGGTTGCCACAAAAAATTTACACCTGTCTATTGTGACATTAATCACAATAGCATTTTTTGTATACCGGTTTGGAAGGGCTTTGCTTTAGCCTATTACCAGTTGGGCATCCACTCTCACCAGCTCTGCTAAAGCTCTTGGGAGGTAGCCACTCTAGAAGAATCACATAAATTTCTCTTACACCCAAGATCCATAAAGGTGAGGGGAGAGGATATATTCATGTAGTTCTTAGGATTACAATCTAAAAAACACTTCAATCACGCAAGACAATGATTCATTTTAAGCACCAACCAAAGTGTGTTTTAACTACTAAAAATAGATATAAGAAGTTGTGAAAATATGGAAGGTCTTCGACAAACGTCCTGCAATAAACCCATTAGTAGTTTGTAATGCCTTTCTTCATATCAGCATCCTGCAACAAACATGTCAGAAGTTTATGATGGCTTTTCTTTGTCTCAGCGTCCTGCAATCCACTGTTACGTTGTTTCAAAAGATAAAATTAGAAAAGCACAGATGTCAAAAAACAATAGGTGGTTAGAAAATCAAGACAATAAAATATCAAACTCAAAGCTCTGGTCTATAATTTTGCATGATAAAGTATGCTAGATTGCGCAAAGAAGTGCTGCAAGCCGTGCGAAGAACTAGAAAGTTTGTGCGAGATGTACAGAAAGTTCACGCGAAATTAGAATAGAACTTGTACAGAAGTACAAACAGAATGCAAAAAAGTAAAAAAGATGAAATGAAATGAGGCCAGAATAGAATGTACCTGCCCCACGGTGGGTGACAGAAATGTATGTGGTAAATTTGGCCTTGTTAACTCACCATACACTTCAACATAGTCCTTCTTCACCAGGTACACACAAGACTGAATATGAGATTATTCATCTTGTCTGCCTGCATGATTCGACCTGTTTCCTTCTATCCAAATGGGGTTTTTGAAATTTCTCTTAGAACGAGAGTCTCACAACCATAGACCAATCTAGGAATGAAGGATTTATCTCCATGAATGCAATACAATGCAAGATTATTCTAAGGAATGAGAGATGTAAGATGATCTAAGACATGATATTCAATGCAATTATTCTAGAAATTGAAACTATCTTATTGAAATATGAAATTATTCTATATGAGATATTAAGAAATGTGACAATAATTCAGTATTCTAACAATACATATGATCATAAATTCAGGAAGGGTTTTGAATGAGAGAATGAGAGTTCTTTTATAGACTCAGAGGTTGTTCAGAATGGAAAGTTTCCTCTTTGAAATAAAATAGATAGAAAATCCAGTTCAATTTAGAAAGCTTTATTCAAAAGAATACAATAAATTGTTTTCTCTCTGCTTTAACTGTTTTCTTTCTCTGATTTAACTCTGTTTTATTTGAATTAAATTTTTTTCTTTCTCTTTAAAGCACAATTAATTCAAAGATTCCATTTCTGAATAGAAGAAAGATTTTTGAGAGAATATCCAATTAATTTAAATAAATATGACCTCATAAATAGGTTTTTCTCAATTATCTGAATAATTAAATTCAATTACTGAAAAAGAGGATATTTATTTAATAATTAAATATTATTTAATCCCTTTTTCATGTGTCTTAGCTAAAGAGGGTGAATTTAATTTAATTAAAGTGCAAAGACTTAATAATTAAATTAATTCAATCATAACGTTTGTTTAGCCATAGATATTTAAGAATTAAATATAATGTATGATTAATGTAGATTTAGGATTTTCTGCATTTGACACTTAGGTCGAGTAGAGTCAGTCAAAACTCAGAATTGCCTAGTACAATAGGGCTTTGATGATCTATAAGAGTGAAAAATGCAACAAAATTGGTTAGGGTTGCAATATGCCAATTTTGGGGTGTTATAGTTGTGAGATACTACAGTTTCTTCAGTGAGTGTTTCGTGAGTTTTCAACTGCATATCAAGTTTTATCCATTGGTCTATCACCTATAAGTATAGGTTTGAATTTACAAGTTTCCTTCTATCTATTTTCCTGGTTAAGATAGTTTTAGGATATCTAAAGGGGAACCAACCCATAGATCAAAGGTTCATCTCCACAAAGAGAAACCCACAAGCTCAAAGATGTTCCCATGTTGCACAATATTGTTGAGTTTTTTAGCTCAACTTTTGTGTACAATTCCCTATGAAAATAACTTTTGGCACATTCGGTGGGATCTTTGAACTCATTTTAATTTTGTAAATATCTTCATATTGTTTTTGTTCTAGTATAAGCAACAATATTTCTACCTTTAGGACAAATTTTCAACACACTTGACGACTTAGAAAGAATATCTACTGGTTTCAAGCAAATTAAGTGCTAGTATGTGGAAAATTAAACCTTTTTTCTTTTTCAATGATTTCAGTGATTTTACATCTTGTATTAATTCTTCAACATGCCTTATTTTTATGGAAATATGCCTTATCATCCACCATATCATGAAGTTCTACTTATATATCCCCTCATATGCCATATCACACTAAGGATGTTGTCGATTTTACTCAAAATAACCTTGTAACAGTAGGCTACCAACATGTCCCATCTGCTTGTGACCCTCTCACCCCTATTCATGTCTTAGATTAAATGGATATTAGTGGGTTTAGGGATCCGACTTTGATCCTTGGTGATAGGTTTTCAAGCCTAGGCCTGGTTTTTCAATCAATTTCTAGACATTCCCCTATATTTTGAAGATATGGGATGTGATGAGTTGATAAATATTACATGTGGATGGGTTGGGTAGTTTCATGAAATCAAAAGGAAGCAAGGGGTTGATGTACAACTAGAAGAACTAGATCAGTGAGTCTTTATATTGTCTTTGCTAATATCTAGATGATAGTAATTTGACAATAAGGAAAATATAAAACAACAATTATAGACCCAAGGATATTAGAAGTTAAATGCCCAAGAAAGACAATATGAAGAAATCCTTGCAAAGGATTTGGATATAGAAAGAAGGAAACACGAGGAAGATCTTGCAAGGAAAGTGGGTAAAAAATAATGATTGAGGCCTTTATTAGCCAAAGTGCGAGAATTGGAAAGTCAAGAAATCCCTTCCTTGAAA
This sequence comes from Thuja plicata, assembly GCA_018584345.1. NCBI lineage: Eukaryota > Viridiplantae > Streptophyta > Pinopsida > Cupressales > Cupressaceae > Thuja > Thuja plicata. The sequence goes on from MU226446.1 coordinate 471,167, forward strand.
CTTGTCATGCCAAGTTTCAAAAGGTCTTCCCCATTGTAGGAATCTAAACAAGAGATCGAGGCTAAAAGGAGACTATTTGAAGACAATCTTGAATGACAAATTTATTCCAAAGAAGAAGAGACAAGGTTAAAAATTTACAAACAAGAGCCTCCTGAGAATAAATTTGTAAGATTCATGCACTTCAAGAAATGTGAGTCTCCTGAGTCCTTTAAAAGTGAAATACCAAGTTTTAGGAGTCCTCCCTCATTTCAAGACCCTATAAAGGAAGAGCCTCAAATATTTTCATTCCTAATTTTTAGACAACCTTTTCTAGTACAAGAAGTTGTTCTTAAGAAAGTAAGGCCTTATGAAGAATCCATACTAAAGGCCCAACCAACTCCTTATTATAGGTCATCTTATAAAAGAGGAGGTTCACCAATATACTTTTCTAACTTTTAGAGATATCCTCCTTGTGCAAGAAGTTATATATGTAGAAAAATCAGATCTCTTACCATTGATATGCATGCATATGATGTTCAAGATGATAGGTCAGATTTTTTAAAAGATATTAGAAAGGTATTACATGTAGGAAAATAGGTTGTAGAGATAGAAAGAGATGTTGTTTTTCAAGTTCCTTCTAATATGTTTGATGAGATTCTATCTTTTGTGGATGAGGAAGACAATGAAATTCAGATCACAACCATACAAACTTTAGGACAACAAGAAGAAGCTTAGGAATTTGATATTTTGACCACTCTAGAAAGCTACAATGAGGTAAAGGATAGTCCTCTTTCACAACAAAATGATAATAAGAGTGAAAAAGGAATAATTTTGGAATGATCTTGAGGTATTTGTCTCAAGTTTAGATGTTAAGAATTCATCTCTTCATGAATAGAATCAGGGGCAACAGGTTGTTGAGAATTTTATAGATGTTGATTCTCAAGTTTAAGCTGATTTATGTGTTCAGATTTGATACAGAGCAACGTTGCAAGAAGCCACAAATTGAACCCAAGTGCTCAAATTGAGAAACTTTGACTCTTCACTGATCTTTCCCTCTACAAGGCTACAAACAAGTAAATCATCATACTTCCTAAATACCCATCAATCTATTGGATGAAATACTTCATTTAGGTTATATGGTTATAGAAAATCATGCATTGGTTTGTGTAGCACACACCTCAAATCACTAAAACCAATACTACCCTAGAAATCCTTCTAGGTCTATTCTGGAGACAAAATCCATGCTGACTGAATCCCAAGGCTTAGAAAGGATGGGAAGTGGTGTATACAAGCCTACATTTTAGGTGTGGCCTTTAGCTCTCTGACAGATCAAACAAATTTCCACAAACTTTCTGATATCTGACTGCATTTTAGGATAGAAATAGAACCTTTTCACTAAATCAAGGGTCTTATCTATCCCAAAGTGCCCTGACAAGCTCCCGCAATGTTTTTTATTTAATAATATTTTCCCTCATTGAATGTAGAGGTATACACAATTGACTGCCCTTAAACAGTAACCCTTTTTGAATGATAAACTCTAAGAAATCAGTATAATATCTATCCCCTAATTTCTTCAAACTTGATAGGCTTCCTTAAAGTCTTCATCTTCTAAGTAAACATATTTTAATGTAGGAATTCCCACACTTTCCAACTGGATTTATTGAATAAGTTGATTTCTTCTACTAAGAGCATCAACAACTTTATTAGCTACCCCTTTCTTTTTCTTGATGGTGAAGGTAAAATCTTGGAGATATTCCATCCATTAATTTCAAGTGCCTCTAATTCAATTTATCTTGTCTATTCAAAAAACTCAAGGCATGATTGTTAGTATAAACAATAAAATCCTATGGTAATAAGTAATGTCTCCATTTTCTTAAACACTGAACCATAGAATATAACTCTAAATCATAAGTAGAATACTTTTGATTTTCCTCATTGCGTTTCTCACTAAAGAATTCTACAGGTTTACCCTCTTGGCTCTAGATACCACCAATAGCTCTCTTGCTTGCATTGCACTCTATTGTGAAAATCTTATGGAAATCAGGAAGGACTAGTATAGGTTGTTGTGCAACCCTTGTTTTCAAATACTCAAAAGACTTATGTGCATCATCATTCCAAAAAATGTGACATCTCCTACCTCCCTTTATAAATTCAATCATTGGTGCACTAACCCCACTGAAATTCTTAATGAATTTTCTATAAAAGATAGCTAGTCCATGAAAACTATTTACCTCACTGGCTGATTTAGGATTTGGCCAATTCAAAATGGCTTCAACTTTGGAGGGATCCATCTTTAAGTTTTCCTTTGAGATGAAAAATCCAAGGAACACAAGTTCTTCTTGTAAGAACACACACTTCTCCAAGATGATCCTGTAATGCCCCTCAAGGGAACCCAAGAGAACTAACCTAAACTTGACACTGAGTTAACAGGATAATTTTTTTTTTAAATGTTTACAAACAATAATGATAACAATGCGAAATTAATGCAATGAGATACACAACATACACATAAGAATAACTCATACACAGTTACCAATCCTCGAGGGTTCCTTGACATAGAATCACTTAAGAAAGATAATCTACGAATAACAACTATAAAGAACTAACACAAAGGATACATCAAAATGAATCCAATAATATACATCTCATAACTCACATCCTCTGCACATGTCACAGGGTATGTAGTTATCACTCTAATACAAGTATGATACCACAACTAATACATGTATCACATACGATACACTATTACAAGATTACAACTGATATGATAAGATCAAAACCTCCTAAGATAAACATGATGAATACACATGATACAACTCATGAAACTGTACAAGTCTCCAAAAGAATCAGAAGATATAACTGCAACAAGTTTCATCAGAGCAAGAAGAAGAACCATCAGATCTCAATGGTAATAAGAATCACTACCACCCGACTGCATGGAACCAAAGGTCCACTCCCACCGTGCTGAGGAGATAGTAATAGACCCACTCACACAGGTATACAACATGAAGACAATCAAAGGTATACAATCCATCATAAAGAACACATAGGAAGATCCTAGAAGATTTTTTATCACAACGATAAAGACTAAAGCAAAAGCATAAGGATGGAAAGATCAAGACAACTGAAAAACCAAGATCAAACAAGGCACATCATCTGTAGATAAAGTAACATATATAAGATATCCAAAACACCATCACAAACTATATACTGAATCCAAAACACCAAATGTCAAAGACACAACCATAAAAGGTACAACAGGACCTATGGAGGAGACTTAGGCTACATGCTATGAGAGTGTCATCATATGGTCATATACTTGAGTTACCCGAGACTGGTCACTATGGACCCCCGACCCTCAAGCATCATCTAGTTGAGTTTACCTTGGTCTGGTCACTCTGGACCTCGGATGCTCAACATGCTAACTAATCTTGTATTTAATGTAATCCCCAAGTTTTATTATTAAGTTATCACTTATTAAACAACTTACAATAGGTCACCCTGGACTAGCCTCTTTGGACCCTGGACTAGCCTCTTTGGGCCCCGGAATCCCATTGTAAGCCACTCCCCTAAGATGCACCTAACTAACCATCCCCTAATTCTCAAGGTCAAATATAATATCATAGATCTCATAAACTGGTTCCTACCCATATAGGAACTACTGGTTCTCACTAACAATATGAGTCATTCTCAAGGATCACATATCCTAGGTTCAGAACACACTAGGTTCAGAAAAGAAATGAACCAACATAACATAGTAAGACACATATACTGAAAAACATGCAAGATACCATGCTAAAACAATCCCAACATAAACATACAGGCGGAATACGCACATCAATCCTAATATCATCTAAAATGATTACGTCATAACATGGTATTGTACATTTCCAGAAGAGCTAATCAATATGCAATAATAAACAAATTTATAAACTCCTATTATGCAAATTCACTTATCTTGTAAAATTACTAAACAAATATAATTAATTTTTCCAAGGAAATGCAAATTGAAGCTCTTATAGATTAATTTATAAATCCCACATGAATAAATTATCCTATTAAAATAATTACTAAATTAAAACTATAATTACACCACGTGTATAAAACACTCATTAAAGTAATTGCTCCAATAAAACTAAAATCTCTTTATATATAAATATTAATGTCCAACTAATATTTTAATATATAAAAGATTAAATAAATTTATAAATAAATTGAATATTAATTATTAAGATGTCCAATAAAAAATCCCTTCTTAATTAACAATAACCATCATATTTAGTAACAATATTAAAAAAAAACACTCCTTACATTATATATATATATTAATTAAAACTAAAATGGACAAAATAAATTTAATAAAACTAAATTAAAACTAAATTTAAAACCAATTAAATAAATTTCAATTTAATTAAAAATTATTTTTTTTTACAAAATTTAAAACTAATTTTAAAAACAATTTAAAAAAATTAAACAAACTAAATGTTGGGGGGGGGGGGGGGGTCNGGGGGGGTGTCTCGGCCCCACCCCACCCTTTACTCCCGCGGCTAAGCCGGCGGCCCCACTGCCTTGTGCAGTGGGTAACCACACGGGCTCTACGGGCCACTGCTACTACAGTGGTGACTGTAGGCCCTGTGGGCCCACTGCCTCGACAATGGCGTCCACAGCGCGGTCCCAAGGTGGTGGGGGGTGTGGTGGCCCCCGCCACCAACCTTTAAAATTTTTTTTTTTTAAACAAAATTTTTTAATAAAAGTTTTTTTTTTTAATATTTAAACAACTTTTATATATATAAATTTAATAACCACTTGTTTATTAAAGAACATAAATATATATATATATATATTTTCTTAACTGGTGTAAAATTTAACAAGCCTATATTTTTTTTTAATTAAAAACAACAAGTTCTTTTTTTTTTTTTTAATTTAACTTCCCGTAATAATAAATAGGTCTAATTTCCTTTTCCTTTCAAAGATTAAACCCTTTAAGCCATATTTTCAACAATATTGGCAATAAAATTATAAATAAAATAGGAGGGGTATTTTGTTTTTTTCTCTCCCACATGTAAATTGATATAAACAAGGAAAATATTTCATTTAAGATTAATAACTTCAAGAGGAGTTTTTCTTGCTTTCTGGCATGCAAATTTAACCTTATTCTCTTGCTTTCTTGCAGATCTGATCAGGGTTTTGGAAGGACAAGGTGAGAGTTTGGACATCATCCTTCCATGGAAAGGGGCTACAAATCTGAGGTTTTGGGAAGCTATTTTCCAACAATAACCAATTTTCAACCAAAGAAGACATTTTCATCCAAATTGAAACCCTAAGGAGAAATCCAAACAGAAAACTTGCATACGAAAACCCTTTTTGCCCAATTGGCATTCAACACCCAGAAATGAAACCTTCATGCTCATACTCACAGATCTGACATGCAAGGATGAAAGAAAACACAAATAGGTCCAAGAACACATTTTTTCATCATTTTAATCAATAGATTCACCAAATACACAAACAGAGAAGATCAAGCAAAGGATCCTAGTTTTTAGATGCATAGAAGACAGGGATCTAAAAACTAGAATTGAAAAGCTCAAGATCCTACCTTAGTAACAGAAGAGATGATCAAACCCACAAATCCAAGCAAGATGAATTCCAAATCTAAGCAAACCTCCTC
>MU226446.1:483044-512474 GCA_018584345.1 Thuja plicata
AAATTGAAAATGCATGAGATAATATTTCACTTAAATAAATCAATTAACCATGCAACTTAAGATGATATTCAATAATTCAACTATGCACAACTAATTACAATTAATTGAATTTAATATTTATTAAATCCCAATTATTTTAATCAAGACTTAATAATTAACTCAATTAATTAAATATAGGCATTTAATTAATATTTAATTATTAAATAGCCATATATTTCATATATCAATCTTTTAACCCTATTACAGGTGCAATAATTAACATTAATATTTACCATGAAAATTCATTAAATAAATCAAGCTAAAAGCATCATCAAATCACCTGAAACTCATCTAAACAAATAATCAACTGAAACAGACAATCAACTGAAACAGAAAGTCAACACACACAAACAAGCTCACGAATCCACGTCACTTGACGTATTCAAACACTAGGGTAGTCAATCAGATTCTTTGTCCATCAATAGGGTAAAATAAGGGTTTAGGATGTGGATTTGGACCTGAATACTATTTCCCCTCTCTTACCATTAAGATATTGCGATAGGGCACACTCACTCCTGCCAATTCAGGGAAGACGTAGCCCGGTACCTGCAAACCTGTCATCACAAAGATGAGAATACATGCATATAATATAGAAAACAATGGTTGAGACTAGTTTATCATGTGGATCTCGCCGAAGCAAGTAACTACGACTCTATCCCATACCATATCAAGCACGTAAAATAGTAATGCAAAACATATAAATGATCCATATGCATATAAACCTATGGTTAGTATTGTCAAAAAACCATAATCGAAATGACATCCTAACATATACATCAACATCATGAAATAACCATAAATCATATGCAAATAGGAGATATAACACTCTAAGCAATGAATCAATAATATACTAAAACGTGATACATAAATATCCTCTAAACCATATGAATAAACAACACATACAAGAAAAGGCCTAAAAGAGTATGACAACTGAAACTGAAAAGAAAAATCAGAGGTGGGTATTACAGATCCTCAACTATTCTTCATATAACCTTTTCAACACCATATCCAAATGCATTAGGTGAAAATCAAAATATCATCTAGATATACAACAAAAAAGTGATTAATGAAAGGTTTAAGAACCTCATTCATGAGTCTCATGAATGTACTTGGTGCATTGGAAAGACCAAACGACATAACAACACATTCAAACAAACCCTCATTAGTCTTGAAAGTTGTCTTCCACTCATATCCCTCTCTGATTGTGATATGGTGGTAGCCACTCTTCAAGTCAATTTTTGAATGGTACCTTGCACCTCCCAAACAGTCCATTAAGTCTTCCATTCTTGGCATTGGGAATCTATATTTGATAGTAATCATGTTGATGGGTCTTGAGTCCATGCAACAACCTCCATGTACCTTCTTTCTTAGGAGCTAGGACTGGTGGAACAACAGGGGAACTAATACTCTTCCTAATGAAACCCTTTTCCAACAATCCTTGAATCTATCTAGACACTTCTACATTATGTTAAGGGATTAACTTATAGGCCTCCTTTTTAGGAAGTGTGGATCCATGGATGAGGTCAATATAGTGACTAATCTCCCTCTTTGGTGGCAAAGACTCTATGCTACTGTCTGCAACTATGCCCTTATACTTATTCAGTAACTCTTGTACCTCCCTAGGACCAACATCTCTCCTTGGCTCTCCATTCTTTGGTTTCTTTTGGGACTCCACTTTAGGTTTGACAATGATGGAAAAACATGGTGTTTTCTCCTCTTTAAGAACTTTCATGAACTCCTTTTCACCTACCAACATCACACTATTAGTCACAATTCTATCCTTTCTATCATCTGGTAAAGGTGTCATTGTGAAACATAACCATTCTTGACTAGGGTGTATACATTTCTCTTTCCATCATGTTGAGAATTAGTATCATATTTCTAAGGTCTCCCTAATAGGAGATGACAAGAATGCATGGCTACAACTTCACATAAAACTTTATTCTTATACTCCCTAATCTGAAAATCTACCCAACACTGTCCATCAACTAAGGTCTGTTGATCCTTACTTAACCAAGATACTTTATATGGATTAGGATGTGGTATTCTTTTTAACCCAAGATTTTCTATCATTTCTATAGAAGATAAATTATTAGTTGAACCAGAATCAATAATGACTTTACACAGCTTGCCATTTACCTTACAAGAGGTCTTGAAAAGAGATTTCCTTTGAGGTGGCTCCTTATTGATGGGCATCTTCCAGAGTGTTCCATTGAACATGATACATTCTCCTTGTTCAGGTGTTGCAAGACTTGAATTTGTTGTTTGATAAGAGGACACACTCTTATTGTCATCTTCTTGTGTCAACTACACCCTTCTATCTCCTCCTTGTCTGTTTGTGCCAATATTTTTAGGACACCTAAATGATTGATTCCCAATCTGGTTACAAGTGAAAAATTTACCAGTGAAAACACTAGGTCCTCTTCCACCAAATATTCTCCTATTGTTTGATCTCTTACCTCTGAAATTACCTCTATTACTTGACTCTCCCTCTGATTCTTTATTGCTAGATTCACCTTGGTTTCTTGGATATTAACCTCTTCCATTGAATCTGCCTTTACCTCTAAAATTATTTCCTCTACCTCTATTGTTTTTTTCTCCTTTCCTCTTCTCTTTTTCCTCAATCCTAAGTGCCATCTAAAAACATTTGTGCACTAATTCTGGATTAAAAAAGCTCATTTTATCTTGTATGTTGAACTTCAACCCATTAAGGTACCTTTCAATCTTTTGTTTTTCACTCTTAGGGACTTTGGCCTTTAGTGTCATCTTATGAAATTATTTAGTATACTTACTTACATCAAGGTCCTTCTGTGTGAGATTTTGCAACTTTTTGTGGAGAATAAATTCATAGTCCTCTGGTACAAATTGGTTCTTGTTTTCTGATAACATTCTCCTCCATGATGAGATAGGTTTCTTCTCTTCTTCAACCCTTTCATTTTTGTAGGAAATTCCACCAACACAAAGCTAGAACTTTCATCTTAGACTTAGCAATCTTAAATTTCTGATTTTTAGGGATATCATCACATTCAAAGTGATTTTCCAAAGCTTCTATCCAATCCATGCATTCTTTAGGGTTCATCTTCCCAAGAAACATGGGTATATCTACTTTCTGGTCTTTTATCCCAACTCTCTCAAGAGCTTCTAGAAATTGTGTTTGGTCTGTAGGTATGCCTTTCCTTTCATCCTACTGCATATCATCATCATCATCATCTTCTTCTTCTTCTTCTTCTTCTTCTTCTTCTTCTTCTTCTTCTTCTTCAGAGTCTCCTTTACCACTCTTCTCTACTTGGAGGCTCTTCAACTTTTTGAGTTCTTCTTCCATCACTTTGTTTTTGGCTACTTGTTCTCTGACAATCTTAGCCAACTCAACATTGGTTATTCTTGAGGGAACTTCTTCCCCTGAGAGGTCTTCTATCATGTCTCCCATATTTTTCTCTCCCAAGGTTCTTTTAGTGGCTCTAATACCACCTGATGTAGAGCAACATTGCAAGAAGCCACAAAGTGAACCCAAGTGCTTGAACTGAGAAACTTTGATTCTTCACTGATCTTTCCTTCTACAAGGCTACAAACAAGGAAATATTCATACTTATTAACAACCAATCTATCTATTGGGTGAAACACTTCATTTAGATTCTATGGGTATGAAATCACCCATTGGTTTGTGTAGCACACACCTTAAATCATTAAAACCAATACTGTCCTAGAAATCCTTCTAGGTCTATTCTTGAGGTTTCTTGGACTTAAATCTTGATTTTGGGATGGGACCTAGTAAATAAATTACATAATTAGACACCCTTTTGGAATTTATGACAAACTCCAAAGTGGCATAAAGTGACTCTACTCCAGCACCTCAGAATCCCTATAAGCCACACAAACCTAATTGGCCAAATTAGGCTTGGTTTGCACATTAGGTGATAAGAGATGGGTGCACAGAATTATGACAACCACCCAGGCTTGTTCTACTATACTTAAATATCTCAAAACACCAACCTACTAGGTCCCATTAGTCGATCCATTCACATGTTCATACATTTACTTACTTGACTGGTTAAATACATGAGGATATTTGACCTAGGGCTTGTTCTCAAAAATCATGAACACAACATAAGAGTTCTCATCTTTTGGAATATCAAAGTACATGCCCCTAACTTGAATTTTGCAGGTGGCCATGCAAATCCACTGGATAATTTCCATGTTAGGGCTACATTTCTTGAACAAACCCAAACTTAGAGCTTTCCTAGACTAAGTTTACCAAAATGCTTCTAACTTATGCAAATCAACTCTAAATTGAATGAAACCAACTACAATAGAAATTAAACTCACAAAATTAACAAAATATGTCACTGGATTTTATTAGTGGATCCATACAATTTTGTATGCACTCATATTGCTAATAAAAATGTTCATATTCCTTCAAAACTTGTCAAGCCGTACATCTCTCTTTCTCTTTCTGTCTCTTTCTCTCCTCTCTGAGGGAGTGTTTTTATACCTAAAAATAGCATCATACCATCAATTCAAATTCCCCTCTGAGATTTGTAACTAATGGAATACCAAATGACACCATGTCAGGTTGCTCGACAATGTTATGACAACAAAGCAACTTTGCTCGAAAACAATGCAACTTTTCTCAGAAACAATGAAACTTTGCTTGGCAACAATGCAACTTTTCTTGACAACAATGCAACTTTGCTCGACAACATTTTGACAGTTTTTGGAAATTTTGCAAGAAGACAAAACAAACTGACTCCAAACACTTAGGGGGGAATCTTAACATGACATAACCTTGGGCTAAGGTTCAAAAACATAAAATTTTATCTTAAACTACTAAAAACACCAAAATGATAGGATCTCTGGTTTTAATGGCTTAAGGGGACCTTAAGGTTTATAGTATATCTTAAGACCCTTAAACTTACAAGGTAGACCAAGATCTTACAATAGAATTGAAAATGCAGAGAAAAATATCCTATCACATGAGTTGAATATTTCTAATCAGTTTGGTATGGTGGTTAAGGAGATAGTTGATATGAAAGAAAACAACAGAGAAAATCAGGCATCTTTCCAAGATGAAGGCCAACATAGATATTCCTTGGATTTTGGCACCCAAGCATGAGTTTCCAACTATAGAGAAGTAGATCTAGCATGTATATGCACTCCAAACCAAGAATATGTTTGTTCAAAATCTAAGGGTATGTGATCTTGTCTATGATTTTCAAGATATTTTGCAATAGTTGATGGTATTTATAGCTATCTTTCAACTCCTTTCAATGGTTGAATATCACATAATTCATCCTTCCTTATTTAGAAAAGGAAGATACTTTAACCAATTAGTTAGTGAATTTTTTTTAATATTTTAAGGTTTAATGGTTAGAATAGGGATAGTTTAGTTTATTTTCCCTAAGTTCTATTGTGTACATTTAGTTAGTTGGTTTTGAGTTCACTAGGTGAATAAGAAAGGTGCTCTTGGTGTTTTAGTATTATAATTTAATCAAGAAGATATACATTATTCATAACAGTGAATCTTTTTGGTTCTCTATTATAAACAAAGAACATCTACTTAAAAGGATTATAATAGGTTAAAACAGTGTAGTGTTGACTTATAGAAATGTGAAGGAGTGTTTCTCAAAGTTTTGTGAAGTCTTTTAGACTATGTTCCCAATGGATAGATCAAGAACTGGTCTAGAATGCTTAATAGGAAAGCATCTAGCAGATGTTGCCAAAAATGTTACCCAATTTCACTTCTAGCTTAATTAGGTAGAGATGGAGAGGTATTTATAGCTAAAATTTAATGGTATATGTTTTATTATGCTAGATTGTTCATTACATGAATGATATGTTATTAAGCGAGTTCTATTTTCAACAAGAATGCTAGTACAAGAAAGGAATCACATAGATCTTCAAATAAAATACTTCATTTATTTATAAGTTCAAAAGAATACTACCCACAAAAGTTATGAGAATGACTAAAATTGTACACTATGAAAAGTAAATATACATTTTGAGAAATAACAAATGAAAGGAGGAGGGGACCCGTCATTGCCTAGAATGGAAAATCCCATGGTTGAATATTTGTATCTTCATCTCCTTGCTCCAGTAATTTCTTTTTTTATGTCCATGGTTGCCTATAGGAAGAGAGAAGAGGGGTTTGAGCTTCGGGATCCTCATCAGTCCATATGAAAAATCAGTAATATTATATTCAACTCTCACAATGTATTAATTCACAGAGGAAAGAAGAAGAACAAATCAAAAATCTATTGTTTTATTTAACATTGTTATTCACTATACAAGTATAGGTATCATATTAATCAATGGAATATTTTAAACTTATATCATAGAATTTACAACATGTGGGAATAATTGGTCTCCCAAAATGGTTGAGCTCAGCATGTTGTTCATATATTTCATGACAATGGTATACATCATGAGATCAAAGTAATCCAAGAAATGGTAATAGATAGTCAAGAGATATGTATTCATAAAGGGACAACCATTGGAGGTCATAAGAAAGGATTGAGACAATAACTCAATGAAGAACATCAATAGGTTGATGACAAGGACCCAAAATGATAAAAACATAAAAACATATAATGAAGAGTTTAATGTAGCAACACTTAGAGAAGTGAACAGATGGAAAATGCTGAGAAGATGCAATGATGTCTCAAAAGAATAATAAATAAAGAAGGGCTGCATTAACACCATCATATATTGCAGTGAAAGGATGCTACCAATTATTATAAAGGTCAAGAATATTAGTGGTTTTTAAGATGAGTAATCAATGTTCATAGTGTGTAAAAGCATGATGTCCAATTCATGGAGCAATGAGAGAAGAGCCAATACTCACATTGACATAAATAATGAAGAAAAGGCCTAAAAGGAGAGCATGAACAGAGGAGAACCATTTTAGATACATAGTAGTGAATGAAGCATACATAAACACTAAAAGAAGGCATCATATAGATTGGTAAAAGAGATAAACATTATCTTATATAGTGGTAAAAAGGCCTACACTGTCATGTACAAAATTAGTTATCATTATAAGTGAATAGAATAGTAAAATTATATGGTATAAGGAACATTGATGATTATAATAAAGTGTGTTAGAAGCTACAATTGAAACAATTATTATATTTCCATTGATCTCAAACCTTAACTGGTAAGACAATTACTATCTAGTAAAGTGCCACATCAATTGATTGATGAAGAAGATTTGAAAAGAGGAGATAACAAGAAGACCTAATGAAATGGTTGAGTTATGAGAAACTACAATGGGTACTTGATGGATTGCACCTTGGCAAGGTAATGTGTTGTTTATATTTAACACCAAGTGAATATTGGAAGACTAAAAGCTTAGTCATGACTGAGAAAAAGAGTAGAAGATTAAGGAAATAATGTTTATGTTGAGTGATGCAAGTGTCAACCGAGCACCAGTACATGCCAAGAAAATTTAGTGTCGATTGAGCATCAACATTTACCAAGTGTCATTAATTACTGAGTTATCTAGTGATGACCGAGCGAAAGAACACAGTGATGACCGAGTATCAGTAATTTAATAGTTTGAGAAAGATTTGAGATCCCAGCCGACAAAGTTGAATTCTTGGGATATGTAAAGTGTATTTAAGATAAGGATGATCATTGTGGAGAATTAAATAAGCATTTAATATATGTTTAACCATTTTTATGTATGGATTCAAGAAGGATTTTTGAGGTGTATTCTACAAACTAGAAGGAGAACAAAATGTTAGAAGGATTTGTTGGATCTGACCAAACCCTAAGATCTACAGTGATGATTAAGAAGAAAAATATCTAGCTACCTAATCAAAGAGGTATAAGATTAACCCAATTGTAGGTTATGGTAAGAGACAGGTTGATTCAGTTGATTGGAAAATCTAAGCAGAAGGCAGAGAAGGCTGAAGAGCAGTATAGGATTGTATAGTGGTGATTTATTGATGGATTTCCAAGTAGATCTGAGAGATAGAGATGAAAATGGAGGTCAGTCAGTGAATAACATTTGAGAGAAAGTGGATCTATATTTGCAAAGTGATTTGTATGTTTCAGATCAAATATATTGTTACTTTCTAACCATTTTATCAGTCAAAATACTTTTAACCATGGTTGAAATAACAGTCATATTGTACAAATCCTTTAATCAAGGTGACATTCTAATGGAATGATCTAAGTCCTCTAAAAAGGCTCACTTTTAACAAGGTGATTAAATCCTTTCAGATGGTCACATTTAACAATGTGTATTGTAACCTTTAACAGGCTTGGATCCTCACAGAGCTCACTTCAAAAGAGTGGAAAATTTGGTAGCATGTTACTAGTGGTTTTTCTCATATTGGGTTTCCACGTTAAATCCTAGTGTCATACTTGTGTGAATGTTATTTGATGTATTTACTATTAAGAGTTTTATATTCTGCAATTTGATTACTTTAGGATAGTGGACTACAATTTTATGTTACTAGTTATATGTTGTAGAGACCGAGTGGATTGTTGAGTAGTTCTAATTTGGTTGAAGTATTTGAAAGTTCAATTGGTACAACTAGACCTGAGGATAACTGATTCAACCCCCCTCTCAGTTATTCTAAATCATTCTAACAATTGGTATTAGAGAATTGTGGTGCTTGTAAGGAAAATTTTAAAGGTACTTGAAGCTAAAGATCAAGATGTATAAAAAGGAGGTATTGAGGCTTAACAAGGAGAACTTCCTTGCATCAAAATTTTTGATGAAGCTACACCTAGCTAGAATTGGAGAAGAAGAAAAATAATATGTGGAAAATGACTACATAAATGTGATGATAGTGTTGACAGCTGAGCAAATGAAAGAAAAACAAGAACACAATCAAGCAATGTTGGAGATTGCTTCAGCCCTAAGTTATCCTGAATTTGAAGACATAAAAGAATGAAAATTGCAAAAGAAATGTGGGACACACTAGAAAATATCTATGGAGGTGATACAAATGTAATAAGAGACAAATTTGAAAGCTTGAGAGGTAAGTTTGATGAAATGAGAATGTTAGATGGTGAAACTATTGTTCAATATTGTAGCCGAGTTAAGGAGGTTGTGAATACTATTAGAGGAGCTAATGGAACTATTGATGATGATAATTTTATTAGAAAGGTATTGAGAACCCTAATTCCTATTTATGCTATTAGAGTTTCTGCGATACAAGAACTGAGATGTACTCCAGGTAACAGCTTAACTCTAGAAGGTCTAGTTGGTAGACATATTGCTTTTGAGTTATCAAATTTTGATAGTTTCACCCCTCACAATGTTGATTCTACGTTCAAATCACAATTGACTCTTCATAAATCTAAGAATGAAAAGAAAGACATGTGAATAGTGAAAGTGACACTTCTGATGACTATCTTGATGAACTTGAGGCACTTATGGTTAGAAGACTACCAAGAGGAAAAGGAAATTCAGAGGTAAACTTCCTATAATCTATTTTTCATGGCACAAAGTTGGCTATATTGCTGTAAGATGCCCTGACAAGAATGAGAATGATGAAAGAAGAGAAAACAAGTACAAATAAAAAATGGATGAAAAATATTTTAGAAGGTATAAGGACTATAATGACAAAGGTAAGAAATCCTACTATATTGCCGAAGAATAAAATGATAGTGAATCTGATAAATCTAATGACAATGATATAGAATTTGTTTATGTTGCTATGAAAAATGATTCTGATGAAGATGAGAAAACTACACTTATTTCATATATGAGTAAAGGTGATAGATGGATAATTGATAGTGGTTTCTCACATCATATGAATGGTGACAAAAGTAAGTTTGAAACCTTAAATCATTGTGAAGGTGGTATTTTTAAGTCTGGTAATGATAAATCATGTCTTGTGAAAGGAAAAGGATCAATAAAATTGACTGATAAGACCACATGTGACAATGCTTATTGGGTTGATGGAATTAACTATAACTTGTTGAGTGTTTCTTAGTTGAAGACTTCTAGATACCGAGTTGAATTCCATCACAAAAGGCTAAAATCTTTGATGCTACTGGTGAACTAATTGGAAGTGGAGAACAGACAAGAGTTAATTTTTTCTATCTAGATCTATCTGATGAGACATGTTTGTTTGCACAATATGATGATGTATGGTTATGGAATAATAGGTTGTGTCATGTGAAATTTTACAATTTGGTAAACACTAGTAAGATGAAAAGAGTAAGAGGGTTACCAAGATTGAAGAAACATGATAATGTTATGTGTAAACAATGTCAGTTGGGCAAAATGATAAAGTCTAGTTTCAAGAGAAAAACCTATACTTTTTATGCTTTTTTGGAACTGGTTCATACTGACCTTTTTGGACCTATTAGTGTACAAAGCTACCATGGTGATAAATATTTCATACTGTTTGTTGATGATTACTCTACAATGATGATTGTGATGTTTCTCAAAGAAAAATTTGATGCCTTTCAGTTGTTTAAGTGGTATTTGGAAAAAATTTAAAAAGAGACATGTAAGAGATTGAGATGTTTGAGATCTAACAGAGGAGGAGAGTTTATATCTAATGAGCTCAACTTATTCTGTAATGATAGAGGAATCAAAAGGCAAATGTATGCTCCAAGGACTCCCCCACATAATGACATAGATGAAATAAGGAATAGATCAATTATGGATTGTGCTAGAACACTAATGATAGATAAAAATGTTGCACAAAAGTACTAGAGAGAAGATGTAAGTACAATAGTATATACCTTTAACTGAGTACAAGTCAAGAAAGGTATTGATGTTATACTTTATGAGTTATGGTATGGTTATGCACCTAATGTACAACATTTTAAAGTTTTTGGAAGAAAATGTTATATACTGAAGGATAATAGAAATGGAAAAATTGATGCTAAAAGTGATGAAGGCATATTCCTAGGTTATTCCACTAAGAGCAAAGCGTATAAGTGTTTGAATTCTAACACTAACAAAGTTATGGAAAGTGAAAATGTTAGAATTGATGAATATGCAAAAAATAATGAAGTTGAATGCAAACAAGAATGTGAATATTATAGATCTTTCATATAAATGAATGAAGGAGAGCCCAACAGTTTACCTGGACCATAAAAAGAAGCTACCAAGAAACATAATGGTGGTGTCGATCAACAACAAGAAACTGTTGAGTCAGAGAAATAAGTTGTCAAGCATCAGGAGGTAATTTTCAAGCAATCAAAAGAGGAAGAAGAGACACAAAGTGAGCCTGAAATGAATTTTCATGATGAATTTGAAGACCAACAAGAAGAAGAAAGGAGACCAGAGCCTACACTAGAAAAATATGTAAGAATACATCATAAACTAGATAAAATCATTAGAGAAAAAGATTCAGAGGTCATGACAAGAAGCAAATTAAAAAATCATACATGTTTATTATGTGAATTTGAGCCCAAATCAGTGAAATATGCTTTGGATAATGAAGATTGGATACATGCCATAAATGAAGAAATTGAGAAAATAGAGAAGAACAAAACCTGGACACTACTACCTAGACCAAAGGACAAGAATGTTATTGGAACCAAGTGGGTATTTAGAAATAACATGAATGAGCATGGAGAAGTAATAAGAAACAAGGATAGATTGGTATGAAAAGGATATGCACAAGAAGAAGGCATTGACTATGGTCATAATTTTATCCCAGTTGTTAGATTGGAAGGAGTTATAAATCTACTGGGTTATGCAACTTACAAAGGATTCAAAGTGTATTAGATGGATGTTAAATCAACAATTCTGAATGAAATACTGGAAGAAGAGGTATACATTGAACAAGCTGAAGGATTTTTTGATTCAAGCAAGAAGAATATGGTCTGCAAGATACATTAAACATTGTATGAATTGAAGAAATCCCCTGGAGCATGGTATGAGAGATTACATAATTACTTAGTCAAAATTGGTTTTACAAGGACTAATGACAATAGTAATCTGTACTTAAATTATGAGAAAGGTAAAGGGATATTGTTAGCTCAAATATTTATTAATGATATCATATTTGGAGGACAAGATGATCTATGTCAAACTTTTGCAAATGAGATGCAAATTGAATTTGAGATGTCTATGTTTGGAGAGATCAAAATTTTTGTTGGTTTGAAAGTATATCAGATGAAGAAAGATATCTAAATTACTCAATCTAATTATATAAACGAGATACTGAAAACATTTGGCATGGAGAACTCCAGACCAGTAAGTACACCCATGGTTACTGGACAGAAACTATCAAAGAATGATGATACAGCTGAAGTAAATCAAACCTTATATAGGCCAATGATTGGGAAGCTACAATATATTGTCCATAGTAGACCAGATATTGAATTAGCAATTGGGATTGTTGCAATATTTTCAAAAAATCCTACGGATAGTCACATGATGGTAGTGAAAGGACTCTGCAATATCTGAAGGGAACAAAGGACTATGGATTGTATTATAAGAAGAATGAGAAGTTTGAGCTGAAAGTTTATATAGATGCAGATTGGGTAGACAATGTTGATGACATAAAAACTACAAGTGGTGGCACATTCTTTCTAGGAAAGAGATTAGTCTCTTGGAAAAGAAAGAAACAAAAATGTATGTCTAAATCTACAACAGAAGCTGAATATGTTGCAGCAGCAGTTAATTGTTCAAATATAGTGTGGATCAAACAATTGTTGAAAGGTATGAAGGAAGGAATCATTGAACCAGTTGTTATTTTATGTGATAACACAAGTGATATCAATATATCAAATAATCTTGTGATTCACACAAAGACCAAACATATTTATATCAAGTATGATTACTTGAGAGAGCTAGTACAAGATAAAGAAGTAAGACTGGAATAAGTCAATACAAAAGAATAGTTAGCAGATATATTTACTAAAGCATTACCTAAGGATGCACATGAGTATTTGAGAGGTAAATTAGGGATGATTCCCCTAGCTGAGGATAAAAAAGATCACATGGAATGATTGCATCAAATGTATTACATAGAATATCTAACAAATTGATGCAAAGGAGGTCACACTTTAAGAGTTTCCTAAAGTTGTGAAGAGTAATGCACAAGATGTTGATCAGTCATAAGAAAGATGACAGAAGTTGCTATATAGTTCAAAAAGTTGACACAAATATATCTACATGGTGAAGATGTATGACTTTGGAATTGTTGTCAAAGAGGGAGATAAGACAGTAAGGGAGATAATACTATGAGGGAGATAAAAAAAAGAGAAATCTATCCAAGAGGGAGCTGATATTTGTATTGGTGAGAATCAGAATGAAGCTAAGGACATTAATGAAAAATATGTTAACAAAACATACTTTTTGGATTGTTAGGTAATCTTTCATGTGTTGTTTGCATGTGTTTTCCATTAATGCCGAAGAGGGAGATCGTTGGAAGCTAAAATTGAAACAATTGTTATATTTCCATTGATGTCAAACCTTAACTGGTAAGATAGTTGATATCTAGTAAAGTGCAATATCAATTGGTTGATGAAGAAGATTTGAAAATAGGAGATAACAATAAGACCTAGTGAAATGGTTGAGTTATGAGAAATTGCAATGGGTACTTGATGGATTGCACCTTGGAAAGGTAATGTGTTGTTTTATCTTTAACGCCAAGTGAAGATTGAAAGACTAAAAGCTTAGTATTGAATGATAAAAAGAGCAGAAGGTTAAGGGACTTATGTTTGTGTCGAGTGATGCGAGTGTCAATCGAGTGCCAATACATGTTGAGAAAATTCAGTGTTGACTGAGCATCAACATTTACCAAGTGACAATAATTACCAAGTTATCTAGTGATGACCGAGCGAAAGAACACAATGATGATTGATGTCCAGTAATTTAACAGTTTGAGAAAGATTTGAGATCCCAGCTGACATAGTTGAGTTCTTGGGATATGTAAAGTGTATTTAAGATAAGGATGATCATTGTGGAGAATTAAATGAGAATTTAATATATGTTTAACTATTTTTATGTATGGATTGAAGGAGTTTTGAGGTGTATCCTACAAAGTAGAAGGAGAATGAAATGTTGGAAGGATTCATTAGATCCGACCAAACCCTAAGATCTACAGTGATGATTAAGAATAAAAAGATCTATCTTCTAATCAAAGAGGTATAAGATTAACCTGATTGAAGGTTATGGTAAGAGAGAGGTTGATTCAATTGATTGGAAAATATAAGAAGGCAGAGAAGGCTGAAGAGAAGTATAGGACTTCATAGTGGTGATTTCTTGACATATTTCCAAGTAGATCTGAGAGATAGAGATGACAATGGAGGCCAGTCAGTGAATTAGCATTTGAGAGAAAGTGGATCTATATTTTCAAAGTGAGTTGTATGTTTTAGATTACATTACTGTTACTTTCTAACCATTGTATCAGTGAAAAATCCTTTTAAACAAGGTTGACCTAACAGTCATATTGTAAATCCTTTAGTCAAGGTGACATTCTAATAGAATTATCTAAGTCCTCTAACAATGCTCACTTTTAACAGGGTGATTACATCCTTTAATAGGGTCACATTTAACAATGTGTATTGTAACCTTTAACAGGGTTGGCTCCTCATAGAGCTCACTTAAGAAGAGTGAAAAATTTGGTAGCATGTTACTGGTGGTTTTTCCCATATTGGGTTTCCACGTTAAATCCTAGTGTCATACTTGTGTGAATGTTATTTGATGTGTTTACTGTTAAGAGTTTTATATTATGCAAGTTGATTACTTTAGGATAGTAGAATGTAAGTTTATGTTACTGATTATATGTTATAGAGACCGAGTGGATTGTTGAGTAGATATAAGTTGGTTGAAGTGTTTTAAAGTTCAATTGGTACATCTGAACATGAGGATAACTTATTCAGCCCCCCTCTCAGTTATTCTAAATTATTCTAAGACAGTGATCTTGTTTGAAGCCATACTTTAAAGGACAGCCATAATATTTGTATAGAAATACAAAACCAATGTTTCTCATGGAAGTGAACAAGATAAAATGGATAGATGTTTTAAGATAATGTTCACTATTGACTACCTCAAAACAATGACTAATCTCAGAGAAAACTTGAAAGGTTTAAGAACAATTAGTGAAGTGTAGCTATAAAAAGCAATAGTCAACACAATGGAAGAAAAAATTAAATATTCAAATAGTGTCCATTACATAGAGGTACAAAGAAAAGGAATGAACGTTCATTATCTTTGAGATAATGATAGTGATAAAATAGACATGTTGTTGTTATAATGATATAATTTTTGGAATACAAGGAGAATTCAAGCTAATAGTGACATCAAAGACAATAATCAAAAGTCTTGAGGAAAATATAATGTGGAAGAATGGGCATCAAAGACAACTCACATATATCATGTTCAATAAGATATAGTGCTTTTATAGTTCTGTCCAGAAAGATGACAATAAAAAATGTGAATTTTAGTTATTTAAAAATGATAGTGAGCCACATCTAAATTCATGACTAAGATCAAAGAAAATGAAAGTAGGACAGTGATATTCAAAGGAAACAATGATAGTGATTTTCTATTTTCATGTTACAAAGTTTCCTTGAGGAACAGTGATTAAGTAGTCATATTTAAAATACACATAATTCTGACCATGACAATGCTACAAGCATCACTAGAATAATAATGAAAAATAGCGATAGTAGGCAAGGAGATATATAGGACAGTAAGGCATGCAAAATAGTGATACCATAAAGTGATAATAAAGCTATAAAAATATATTTTAAAATGAGCTTTAAATAATAATATTTCATGTAAAGCTAAAGAAAATAACACAATGGATGTCCTTAAAATATATTAAAAGAATCAATTAAGATGAAACAAACAATCGATGTTACAAGGTTGATTGCATTAAAAAAATGGTACATTTTTAGAAAACTTAATTCATGTTGATCTCTAAAGATGGGTCTGGAACCTACATACATGTAAACCCACAAGTTTATTTGTCATTTTATTATATGAAATTAAACCCAAAATGAAGGAAGTATACAGTTTTATCTCTACAAGATATTTTGTTATCATTAGTTTAGTCAAAGTCATGGAGTCAAGGAAAATAAATTGGTGAAAGGAGATAGTCAAGTATAAGGTGAGTTGGTAATGAACACTGAGCCAGTAGGTAAAGTAACACAGTTGATAGAGTACCAAACAGCTATAGTTACCAAGTGACACACTACACCGAGTGCATGTAGTACACCGAGTTGATAATACACTGAGTGATGAATATCATTTAACTGAGTATTGTGGAGTTACTCAACCGAGTTAGACAGTTAATTCAAAATGTGATTAGATCATATTTAATTATTTTTAGAGCATTAATTAAATGTCTTAAAGCATTTATAACTATTTTTTAGATGATCAACGATTTAAGTAAATCGGATTGAAGATTTAAGGCATAGATCAAATGGAAAAAAGAAAGTTTGTCATTTCCAAGAAAAATAACAAGTACCAAGGTAAAAATGACATGGTCACAGAGCTGGAAAGAATATCTAACGGTCAAAAGAAATTCACACCGTACCTAATGCATAAGATTAAGAGGAAAAACTCATCTATATATTGGATGAATTTATAAGAGAGAGATATACAAAAGAGGACATAGAGATGTTATTGTTACTGCTGAGAAAGTTAAAAGAGATATTGAAGAACAAAAAGCATAGGTGAGAGCACCCAGTAGAAATTTAGTTACAACAGAGATAAATTGAACAATGTTACAGTTTGAGATTGAGGTAACGTACATCAGAGCACATAGAGTCTGATCAACATTTACATTTGATGCACTTTTATAGACATTGTTAAGTTATTTGATAATATTGTATTGAGAGCTTCAAATCCCAATAATGGGTAGATCTTAACTGATCTTATATTTATAAATCCTTTAACAGGGTACAGCTCTAAGTGTAGAGTTTATAAAAATCATTTAACTAGGTAGACCTAACAAGTCTTATATATACTCTTAACCAGGTAAGCTATTGAAAATAGATAAATTTTGTAGCTCTAACCGATCACCCTTTATACTACAATTAGTGAAGGTTGTGGGTGTCATCCCAAGCACAGTTTTATCCTCTAACCAAGGATTTTGGCGCTACCAAATCATGGTGTTATGAGTTCTAATTTTTTAATATTTTGATGTTATGGTTTTGTAAGCATTATATTGATTTCATTTCAAAGTTATGAACTAGGTAATAAAAAAGAAACAGTATATGGTTTAATCAGTGAATCTAGTTAGAAAGTTTTTATTGGTACTGATTCACCCCTCCCCTCTTAGTCCCAACTTTCCATAGTTATTCCAACAATTGGTATTAGAGCCAGTACTCTTGAATTAAAGGTTTGAACACCTGAGAGTTAACGATCATAGTCATGGAAATTTATAGGCAATCTAAAAGGATTGATAGTCTTGAATTTGAGTTGGAGAGTGCACGAGAGTTAATCATGGATCTGAGAAAGAAACTTGAGAAATCTCAGAGGATAAGAAGGAAACTATATGATGAACTAAAGGTTACAAAAGAACAAGTTGATACACTTGAGACAACATTTGAAGGAATTGTGACTGATGAATTTTAGACTTCTATAAGAGAACTACTTGAAAAGAATGATTCACTTACCGAGTTGTTGGATTTAATGAAGAAAGATCTTGAAGCTAATAGCATAAGAATGACCAAACTAATTGAAGGTAAAGGGACAACTAAGGATGAAAAGAGAATTGCAGAAGATGACAAAAGAAAAGTTGAAATCAGGTTAACTCAGAAAGATAATGAAATCTTAAGGATGACCCAAGTTCACTATAATATGATTGACCAACTTTTGAATGCAAATTGGGATTGTACCCAAAAGGAATTTGAGAACCAGACACTAAAAGATGAGATTGAAAGCTAAGAATCATGAAAATGAAATAATGAGAAGAAATGAAGAAGTGCTAAAATCATTGGACAAATAGGTTAAGAATCAGAAGCAACTGAATGATAGATTAGGAATTGGATTCAATGAGAACATCACTACCAAGAAAGGATAATCATCTAATGCATAGAAAGATCAAGGTACTGTACCCTGACTGAAACTAAAGAATCCAAGTTGTAATTATTAGGGGAAGCCTAGGCACACTACCAATGTTTGCAGAAGCAGGAAAGGAAAAGCACCGAGTACACTTAATTTTGATGGTTATTTCTTTAGATGTAATAAGTATGGACATCAAACTTTTGAATGTTGAACAAACCTTACTAACAACACAAGGAAACCTAAGTTTGATGGTTATTGCAATAATTTCAAGAAGTATGGTCACAAGACTGAAGAGTGTAGATCAAAGAAAAGAAATGATAAGTGGATTCCTAACTGAGGAAATGCAAATACTAACCGAGAAGGAAGATCTAAACCATAGAATTATAACACAAGGATTTCATGTTTATCTTGTCGATGATATGGACACATTGTTGCAAACTACATATTGATACATATAAGGAATAATAGAAGATCATGGAGGAGCCCTGACATCACATGTTTCCATTGTCATAGGGTAGGACACTTAGCAAGTAATTATAGATACTGAGGAGATGCACCAACCAAAGATGAATCTACAAGAGTGCACCATCTACTATTGAAGAAATTAGAGAAAAAATGAACAAAACCTGGAGGAGAAAGACTCATGAAGATGGAACATCACTTGGAACCATAGACAATACCATACCTACCAATTCTGGTGCACCAAGCTCCACCTAAATAGTGAGAGGTATGTAGGAAATCCATTCTTGTTATAAATCTTACATCAGTTCCTAAGCATTAGAGTTAAGATCCATATCAGCATATCAAGATGCATTTGGATAAGTTGTAAAGTTTTGGTTGAAAGTTGTAATGTATGGTTATTTTGTTTATTAAGTGAAGAAAAGTAATTATGTTGTTAGTATAAAGGTATAAGGTAGTTGACAAGTGCATTTAATGTAAATAATAAAATCTGTTGGAAATCCTAATCGAGGAAAAGCTATAAATAGGTCATTTTGTTGGTCATTTGAACCTAACATTTTTGAAGAGCATTTGAGCACACTACAGAGCGATCATTCTGTCGAGCAATCAAGTGATTTTGAGGTATTTTTGAATATTTGCAAGAGCATTGTAAGACATTTCTATGATAATTAGTTACACCGAGTTGTGTTTGCAAAGCCGTATTTCCCTAGTTTTTTCAAATGATATATTTGGAGGTAATCATGGCACTAAGGATGTAGACACCAGTACTAGTGAAGAATGTTGGACCTATGAACCCTAAATACAAGTTGCCCCTAGCTATAGCCACATAAATTGACATGAGAAGAGAATTATTTTCAACCCTATCAGGATTAATTTTGATTGAAGATGTTCGCATATTTAGTCACTGCAAGAGCAAAGATTTATGTGAAGAAGATATTGACGCTTCATTCAATAAGTTGTGTGTAAATGGAAAAGTTAAGGATGAGCACACACATCTTGAACAAAAAGGATTGATTCATGCACTACATTTACCAAGGGTATTCAAGATTGAATAGGTGAGGATGGTACTCAGTCGAGTACATGACTAGTTTGTGTGGTTGGAAGAACCGATGAAGTTAACAAAAGATGTTTTGCACATCATCACTAGATTTCCTATTGGTGACAAACCCAAGACAATTAAGAAAATCAACAAGGGTAAGCTCACTGATCTATCCAAAGCATAATGTGATTATAGAGGAATGAGGATATCTACTATTAAGGATCCCCAGTTAAGGTATGCATCCAATATCATATCTTACCGAGTGTTTCAATCATCCTGAGTGAAAAGTGTACCATGTGGAGCAGTAGACCTGACATTTAAGATAGTGAAGAAAGGACTTCAGATAGATATTTGTGAAGTATTTCTGAGGCAAATAGATGAAAACATGAATACAATCAGAAAGGTGAAGACCAACACTTTTAAATTGTGTTCTTTATTCGTATGTATTTTCTTTTACTACCATAATTCATTTACCTCTATTGGAGATTTAGTATGGAAAACTAATAGGTCAGTCATTTATCAAATAAATGAGTATATACAAGTCTAGACAACTTTGATGCAATCATGTCTGACTAATTTTTTAAATTCCATGCTAGAATGCATAAGAGATATAGAGTTCCACCTCAACTAATTGCTAAGTATCAAGATAATATATGTTTTGAAGTAGATATTGATGTTTGTATAATCAAGTCTATTTAACTGAGAGTTGTGTTGGTGTTTAAAAGTGTTACGCTATGAAAATCCACCAATATACCTTAAGACTGATTTTAGGAGTGGTTAGCTCCATGTCTGAGAGCTCTGCAAGGTAACTGGACCAACTATAGGGACAAGACTGCCCTCTGCACTTTTGGCTTTGCAAAACCAAGGCAGGTACACCTAATCCAAACTAAACTCAACTATTTACAATGCCTTCTACTTCTAGATTTGAACAACAAATAAATGACAAGTAAGTACTAAATGCCAACCTAGCATTCATTAAATCTCCACTACCATGGTGGGATAACAACAACAACTGTAAAAGTAAAGAATTTTGGTAATGATTTTGATTAAAGTTTAGGGACATAATATAGCCAAACCACTCAGTCATATACCTCCAAAGAATATACTTGCTTTAGATTAGTGCCTTATCCATTGGGTAAAATCCTAAATACAATACTAAAACTAAAACAACCTATTGGTATAGATTCAAAGCCATAAATATAAAGATATCTCAGATCACACACTACAAGTTCCTTAAGTAGATATCCAAATAGAATTAATGTAATATCCAAATCATTTTAATTTGATATAAGATCAAAGACTTGTGGAATACACATATGCATAAGAAGGACTTATACAATAAGCCATAAAACTTACAACTCATAGAGATAACACAAAGGAGAGACTTAAAACCCGAGAAAACTTATATTAAGTATGATGAAATCCTATTTTTGCATCAATATGACAAGGAAATACAAAATAGGACAATATGAAAAAGATCATAAGCTTTCTATTCTATCTCAAAAAAAACTAAAATACATCTTCTATATCCTAGGTTAGAAAACAAATACAAGCCTAATGCTTTACAATATTTATCCCAATTCTCTAGCCCTTACTAAATGGTATTCAATATTCCTTTGTAGGAACAGGAATGCTACAAGATTTGGACCATATAGGGTAGTAGGGTTTACAACCAATCAATGCAAGCATTCAATTTTGTGATCAATTTGAAACCCTATCTCTCTCTCTTTTCCCTATGCAAATTTGATTTGGAAATTAGCCGCCATAGTCTATGAATGTGAGCGTAGTACTTTGAAGTGCAAGAAATTCCAAGGCATGACACAGAGAGAAGCTAAACATAAATGTAGAAAAGACCAGCACCACTATATGCATTTATCCTCTGATCTAGAAACCTCTATCTATCAATTCTGGTCTTGAATGCATCTTAACATATCAGATTTCAAGCCTTAGACAGTTCAACAACTATACATAGTTGATCCAAAAGATCATATCGCAACATTAATGACTCTAGGATAAAATATCAGTCGACCGCCATAAAAACATTTTTCAAATAGATTCAAATATTTAAATTATAATTACAACACTCATAGGTGGCATAGAAAATGACTTGCACGGTCGAGATCAAGCCTCCTCATAAGTTTAAAACATAGCCATGGATTGCCTTTATGTTACCCAGGTATAATATCTTGCTAGGTGTCATCATGGCGTAATGCCTCAAACACTATATTACAATCATCTCTCCATCAAGGCTTTACATTACTCTTTGAATCTTTTCAAAAATTTATAAAATTTAATTCATTACCTTGACACTGATCAGACCCACTGGGGACATGTGGCCTCCAAGCATAATGACTTAAACAATAGATCTTGAGCATCTTTTCTTTGAGCCTTAGCACTGACTGCAAAATCTTCTTAGACTTGATCGATCTTTACTTTACCTTTTAGAATTCAGCCTAGCCCTGCCAAAGACATGTGGTACAATAGCGTAATGCCTTGAACATTAAAAACCTTCATCTTGTCCTTTAAGAATTTACGCCTATCGTCCGATCTAACTCTGATGTGAACTTGACCTGTAACTAGAATTTTAACCCTGATCATTCAATTTCTTTGTATCTCCAAGTCTCCAGATGATTTCTCTAACCTTGGTTCCATTCTGAGATCAAGCACACGCCACAGAATCTAAACAAGATCTATGGATATCACTAGATCTCTAAAATATTTGAAGACTTTGACTTTTATCTAGCGATCATGTGCAGACAATAGATCTTGAAATCAATGAATGGCCATGATTTTATCTCCACAAACCTATACTTGACCTTGAGTTATCTTTCCTGACTTTGAGTCTATCTGGAGATTCAAAGATAATTGTATCTCTAAATCACTAAACAACTTCTTTACCTTGGGTTACATTTGGAGATTAAGCACAATCCCTCTGATCAACATTGCACCTACGGTTCTGATTTGATCTTGGCTAGCCAACCTTGGTTTAACTTGACTCATGCTTTATCTTGAGATTGAAAGACTGAAGGGATCTTCAAGTCTTTGAATGTTTACCTTTACTCGGGTTAAATCTAGAGATCAAGCACTAGCCCTAGATCTTCATCCACATCAATGGCTTGCGCTGAGTCTTTGGCTATATGTGTACTTGACCAATTCTTTCATAGATTATGAGACAACCCTTGATCATGCTATTCATCAATGACTCACCTTGAATCTTGAGAAATTTAACTTAACTTTGCTTCCATTCCAAGATTCAGAGATAATCATATCTTTGAATATCCAAATAAACTCGACTTGACCTCGCATGACCCTAGTTAGATCTGGAGATAGGGAGATAAACTAAGTTGCCAAGCTGTTGAATAAAAATTTAATCCTTGATTTTTCTGGAGATTTGACGCAGACTGCATGATTAGAAAAAGAACATGACAAGATTAATGGCCCTCGCCAAGTCTCTAAAAGATTAACTAAATCCTGAGTCCATCTGGAGATCTGGTAACAAAGAAAAAACTATACCATGTCCTGAATCCGGTAAAATTTTGATATTAAGAGATAAAGCTATATGTGAATCTCCAAATACATGCCTTTACCATGGTTACATCACAAGATCATGCATGAGCCACATGATGAAATCTTCATCCACAGTCCTTGCTAGATCATTGAATAAAAACTTGAACTTGAACTTGATCTAGAGACTTAGCACCGACCGCACGATTAGAACATGAAAGGAACTAGATCAATGGTGCACGCGTAACCTTAGAATGAAAAGTAATATTTGACCTTTGTTGGGAGATTAAGAGTTAAAGACAAGGAAAATGTGCACATGACTTAAAAGGATTTTTAAGTGGCTTAGAAAAAGAAATGAGAGAATAGAACATGTCTTGAAGGGTTTAGGGTCTTTCATGAATTTGACACAACAAGACCTAGGGCTTCAAGCTAGAGGCCATAAAATTTGCAGAGGCATGGAAAGAGGACATGAGACCTAGCAAAATTTTGCAAGTGCTAACAAGTTTAATGGATTCAATCGATGGGATATGATATGGATATAGATATTGGTTCGAAACATATAGAAGCTTTATTAGATAAACCAATTGATCCTAATGAAAAGAGGTATGGAACCTATGAGGAAGTAAAAAATAAACTGAAGTAGGGTATAATGGTACCTAGATCAATCAAGAAAGAAAGAAAGTTGATTGATGTTTTATCAAAGACTCTTAGAGTTGATGATACATTGTATAAAGACACCAAGAATGAAAAATCCATTGTAGTAATTGGCAAGAAAAATATACAAATTTCATCACCAAGAATAAGAGGTATTGGAGGTAACACTAGATCTTCAGGTTAACCAAGAGAAAAGAAAGTTTTAGAGGTAGTACAAACGAGAGGAAAGAATTATGTAAGATCTAGAGGAAGGAAGAAACCTGCACAAACAAGAAGAAAAATATTACTTAGAAATGAAATTGAAACAGAGTTTGATGAGGCTAACAAGTCTATACACATTACAGACCTTTCAAGAGTTCCACAAAGTCTTGATGGTTTTATGGAAGGACTAAAGAAATCAGGAGGATTCAGAGACTTTAGGAAAAAAAAAATATGAGAAAAGGAATGAAGAAGATAAGAAGAATATTGAAGAAGCTATTATTGTAACTTTACCAAGATACATATTGACACCTATTGAACTTATAGACAAGTTACCAGAGGAACTGTACAATATGATTGATGTAAGATGGAAGTATGATATCAATGCAGAAAAGGAAATGAGAGAGAGGTCTCTTGTACATACTATTCCCAACCTTGCACCATCTAAAATTCATGAAGCATTAAAGAAGCATTTGAATAAATTTCTAGTCAAGGGAAGAACCCTAAGAATAATGAATGGAGATATACAATCTGTAGAGAAGGAAACATCTATAAAATAGAAAGATATATTTCACATAGATGATACTGAGTATCAGGAAGCAGAAAAGGAACAAGATGTGACCATTGCTAATAAGATAAAGTAAAGCACAAAACAAATAGATCCTATTGATCTAACTACTAAAAATGGATAAATTATTATTGAAGATATAATTGAGGAATAAGATCCTGTAAAAGAGTTGTCAATAGATGAAGATGTCATGGATACACAAGTAAATGATACTGTGTGTATGGATGTTGATAATGCACCTTTGCTAAGAAAATATCCAATCATGACACAAGTACAAAGCTATACAATTGATGATGCTATTAATACTGAGTTTGTCTAAGATACACCTTACATGGAAACCAAGAGAACTATTAATACATATAAGGATAAGGTTGAAGAACCTAAGTCCACTAAGATCAAACAAGAAAATAACACCAAATTGGAACCCCCAACCAACACCGATGGTCAGAAACATGATATTCCACCTACCAACACAACAATTAATCAGAATGTACAAAAGACACAAGACACTAAAAATGAAAAGCAGAAGGAATTAAATCTTAAGGAGAAGCATGAAGATAAACCCCAATAAGAAGTAAAAGTAGAAGAAAGAATAGTCGGTACACATACCGAGTCACCTGATGCAGCTAAGTCCTCACATTTGAAATGCTCTACTAACAAGAGCGGTTTTATTGAGAAGAAGAAGAACAAAAAGAGGAAGAAAATCATTGATTTGAACAAGTCGATCATCATACCGAAGAGAGACCCTAATGTGATTAAGCTTAAAGAATTGGCTATATATGTTGAGATAGTAGTTCAAAAGGCTGAACACGAGAAGCTATTGGCAAAGAAGATGAAGGTAAACATACTAAAGAATGTGAAGGAAATTTTCTAGGACATTGTTCCTAAAGCTACCGTTGATGAATATGAACCTCTATTAGACCAAGTTGGTGATTTAACCCAATAGATTAAAGAACCAAACAAGAATATGAATAAATATATGTTTAATATTCACAAGGAGAGAATGGAAAATAAATTGATGGAAGATTTGTTGAAATAAATTGATATAGAGAAGGTAACTCTTTCCAATTTATGTTTTTAAGTTGAAACACAATTAAAATCCATCATTTCATTATTTTAAAAGTTATGTATTCTTTCAAACTTTATTGTTAAAATCAAGAAGAAGGAGGGAGATATTGAAAAAGAGCTATAGCTTAAGCAACTAAATATCGAGCCTAGAGTATTCCAGACTTACTACTCTAAGATTCAAGAACTCATGGGAGTTCAAATTTCATTCAGATAGGAGGAGGATAAGCTTAGATTAGAATTGCTTAACCTAAAAGCATTGTTAATTGCCCACATCCAATTGATGCAGATACACTTGAAGAAAGCCAAAGAAGTAGCAAGTTTTCTAGATGTCAACACACTGGACACTATTGTAACACCCCAAAATTGTCATCTTGCAACCCTAACCAATTTTGTTGCATTTGTCATTCTTCTAAATCATCAAAGTCCTATTGTACTAGGCAATTCTGAGTTTTCATTGACTCTACTCGACTTGAGTGTCAAATACAAACAATCCTAAATCTGTATTAATCATACATCATATTTAATTCCTAAATACCTATTTGGCTAAACAAACCTTATGATCGAATTAATTTAATTAATAAAGTCCTAGCACTTTAATTAAATTAAGTTCACCCTCTTTAGCTGAGACACATAAAAATGAATTAAATGATATTTAATTATTAAATAAATATCCCCATTTTCAATAATTGAATTTAATATTCAGATAATTGAGAAAAAGTAATTATGAGGTCATATTTATTTAATTAATTGGATATTCTCTCAACATCTTTCTTCTATTCAGAAATGATAACTTTGAATTTATTGTGCTTTAAAGAGAAATAAAACAATTAAATTTAAATAAAACAATATTAAATCAAAGAGATAAAATAGTTAAAATAGGAAGAAAACAATTTATTGAATTCTTTTCAATAAAACTTTTTGTTTTTAACTGGCTTTTCTAGTTGTTTTATTTCAAAACAGGAAAGTTTCTATTCTGATTCTCTCAGGGTTTATAAAATAACCCTCTTTCTTCATTCAAACCCCCTGAAAACTTTACTCAAAATTGCATTGTTAGAATACTGAATTGTTGTCTCACTTTCTTAATATCATATAGAATAATTTCATATTGCAAATAGAATAGCTTCAATTTCTAGAATAATGGCATTTAGTATTCATATTTAGATGATCTCTCATGTTTCAATTTCTTAGCATAATCTTGCATTGCATTGCACTTATCATGATAAATCCTTCGTTCTTAGATTGGTCCATGGTTGTGAGACTCTTGTCTTGAGAGAAATTTCAAAAACCCTATCTAGATAGAAGGCAACAGGTCGAATCACGCAGGCAGGCAAGATGAATAACTCATATTCAGTCTTGTTTGTACCTAGTGAAGAAGGACCATGTTGAAGTGTGTGGTTGATTACAAAGGCCAAAATTAACACATACATTTCTGGCGCCCACCGTGGGGTTGGTATATTTCTATCTAGCCTCATTTCATTTCAAAATTTTCACTTTTCTGCATTCTGTCCGTACTTCCGTACAGTCTCTATTTTAATTCCGTGCGAACTTTATCTGCGTTTCGTGAAAACTTTCTAGTTCTTCGCGTGGCTTAGAAAAGTTCTTCGTGCTATCTGGGATACTCTGTCGTGCAAAATTACAGTCCAAAATTTCATTTTAATATTTCATTGCCTCGGTTTTCTAACCACCTGCTATTTGCTGACATCTGTGATTTTTTGATTTTATCTTTTGAAACAGCATAACAGTGGTTTGCAGGACGTTGAGACAAAGAAAAGCCATCATAAAAATTCTGACATGTTTATTGCAGGACGCTGATATGAAGAAAGGCATTTCAAACTACTAATGAGTTTCATTACAGGATGTTTGTTGAAGACCTTGCTTGTTTTCACAATCTTCTTTATCTGTTTTCAGTAGTTAAAACACACTTCGGTTGGTGCTTAAAATGAATTATTGTCTTGCGTGATTGAAGTGTTTTTTAGATTGTAATCCTAAGAACTACATGAACGTATCCTCTCCCCTCACCTTTATGGATCTTGGGTGTAAGAGAAATTCATGTGATTCTTCTAAAGTGGCTACCTCCCAAGAGCTTTAGCAGATCCAGTGAGAGTGGATGCCCAACCGGTAATAGGCTAAAGCCAAGCCCTTCCAAACCGGTTTACAAAAAATGCTATTGTGATTAATGTCACAATAGACAGGTGTGAATTCATTGTGGCAACCAAAATCTCCTCCAGTACCCTAGTGGTGCGTTAAAGTCTTGACATTGTTAAGGTGAAAGCCTTGCTTTGAACGGATTGGGAGAGCCCCTTTTATTGGGAAAATGACTTGATCACAACCACCTGAACGGAAGACCTTACTACAAACTATTGTTTTAGTTTTCCAAAAACCCTCTATCTGTTGGCGTAGAAGGTCAGAGACCAACTAAGATGCCCCACATTTTTATGGCTTTTAGTAGAGATAACAGCCCTTTGGGAAGCAATTCCTTTGGGGTTCGAAGCTTGGTATGCCTGAGAAGTGAGTGCATATGTAAGGAGGAGCCCATGCTTCCAAGCTTCTAAGTTATCCGCTAAGAGTAATTGTAGCTGAACTTCGGTTCAAGTGGGGATTCAATAGATATTGTCCTGGCTATCCTAGGATTGTAATGTGCTTGTTCAGATACTACAAACATTCTGTTTAATTTGTTTTGCATGGGTGTATCACTTAAACAATCAAAACTATTATCAAAACACACAAACTGTTAATCTTTAACATGTTCAACACAATCTGTAAACTGAACTATCATTCGAAAAATAGCATGATTTCATCTTGGAAAATGCAAACTGGTCTTAATAGTCTGATTCTGTAAATGTACTTTTTTTCAACATTTGCATAGTTTCACGCGAAGTTTGCAAAACTTCACACGATTCGGTGAAAATATTCGCGCGACACAAAACTCTCTATTGTGCAACATTCGACAACAGTGCCACATTTCTGTCAGTCATTTTATCATTCTCTAGTGTCATTGTTCGCGCGAAGTCAACATTTCTTTGCGCGGCCCGGTGAGAATCTTCGCGCAACACAACATAACGTCGCGCGAAACTGTAGCCTTTTGTCAAAACAACGATCTCAAATCTATCAATCACTTGTTCTACTGTCAAATCTGGTCTCTGATATGGGTCTACTTTTCTGTCATCTATCTTCACACAGTCTGAAACTTAGTTTCTTGGGTTGAGAACTACATGGTTCTTGCTTAAACTGGTCTTGTCTCATGTCCTATTGATCTCTTTAATTTGTGTCCTCATGCCTTGTGTCTCAATAGTCATCTCTTGGCTTGTTTTAGCCTCATCTTAGACGATTTGCACCAAGGATACTTCACCTTTTTGGCACTTTTGTGCAATCTTTGAGACAGTTTCAAGTTTGATCCTAGTTCACTTTCCTTGTTCAAAACTTTGTCTATGACTGTCACAACTCGAAGTGGAAAAACATTTCCTTCAATCAATCAATCTAAATCTGTACTTACCACACCATTACTGGCTACATCTAGTGAGGAATAATCTTGATCTCCTTCCCCGGTATGATGACCTTACAATAAACGGTCATTTCCTGTGGATCTTAGTAGGGTTTGAAATCCTTTATTCCAAGAAGACCCAAATTCAGAGAACACTCAATCTTCTCATACTAAATCTTTACACCTTGAATCCTTGCATTCTAGCAAGATGGTAGATCATAACCAATCAGGTGGTGAGGTTAGTGTAAATGACCTCTTTAAAACTTGGGGTAAGTCCCATTCTAAAGACCCCCCTAATGATGTAGAAGTTGAAATCACTCAAGAAGATATTGCAAAAGCTCATTCTAAAAAATATTTCCATAAAATGATGAGAATTCTACTAGCTGAAGAGAAAGAAAAATACATTCTTGAACTAGCCAATCAAGGGGCTAAGTTACCTTCTGATTATGCTGTAGAAACACTTGTTGAGAAAGAGG
>MU226446.1:541677-564142 GCA_018584345.1 Thuja plicata
ATTCATATTATTCACAAAGGGGTTTTTTCTTATTTTTTCCCCTTCCAAAATTCTTGTGTTCTTGTCTTGGTCTTTGAGTATTTTGGTGATCTTGGTGATTGTTCTTAGATATCGCTTTGTTTATGGTGAAATTTTTCATTTTTGCACTCTCTCTTGGATTCTTTCCTAAATCTAGTTTACTTTATTTATATCTTCTAACAGTGTCCCACTTTTTTGAACATCCTGAATTTTGCTGAAATTGCACATTTTTAAGAAAATATGATGATTTAATCCTTGAGAGGTCCCATTTGAAGGAGTAAATTCAAAATGGCTAGATAAAAGCCTCTTGGACCAAAATGCCTTTGGTATAATCCCTCTACTCCTCACACACACCTACAACCGAGTCTCCTTTGAACCCATCAAAATGTTGACAAAAAATCACTTTGACATTAAATTTTTGTGGGATCAAATAAATTCATTTGAAAAACCCAAATACAGGATGATAATACTCCAATAAATATTTCCAATGATTATGAGTTATATATATATTGAGTTTATTAAGACTTTTCTTTTTAAGTTTTACTAAACATAGGTTGTCTGACCATTTAGCGACTTCTCTATTTGACGCTTTTGGAAAAATAGTAAATTAGGGAAAAAAAATTAATTAAAATATCTAGGAAATAGGTATTTATGTTACCTTTCTATCAAAAAAATAATAAATGAATTTTGATATATAGAGATAGAGTTAGAGCGATCCAAGTGAACCTATGTCCAAATTATAATTAATGTCACTTCATAAATCAATAAAATATTAAATATTCAACCAAATTGAATGAAACCAAATGGATTCTCTAGATATTTGTGTTACAAACCTAAATTCAAAATAATTGTGTTCTTATCATTTTTATAAAAAAGTTATGTTGATGAAAGTGAGTGTCACTCCTGAAAAATCTTGATTTTTCACAAAAATAATTTTTGAAGGAGAAGGAAAAATGGATTCAAATAAATTATAATTTAAAAAAAAAAAATATTTATAAACTAGAAACAAAATTCTAAAAGTCACTAGTTTACATCAACTTCAAATTCTTAATGGTTTTATGACAATAAATGTCTGAAAGTGAAGTTTTTTTCAGAATGTTCATTTCAGTGTCAAAGTTGGCCAAAAAGTGGGACACAATTTTGTGGGATCACCCATCTACAAGAATTTATAATGGTCTTTTACATGATCAATGATTTAAATAAATCAGAGTGAATATCTAAAGCATAAATCAATCGACAAAAATAAAGTTTGTCATTTCCAAGAAAAACAACAAGTACCGAAGTAAAAGTGACATGGTCACCAAGCTGGAAAGAAGATCTAACAATCAAAATAAATTCATAGTGTACCTAACACATAAGATTAAGAGGCAAAAATCATCTATATATTGGATGAATTTTGAAGGGAGGGATATACAGAAGAGGACAGAGAGGTGTTATTGTTATTGCTGAGAAAGTTAAAGGAGTTATTAAAGAACAAAGATAAGAGCAAAGAGAACCAAGTAGAAATTCAGTTACAGTAGAGCATAATAGAATAGTGTTACAATTTGAGATTTAGGTAACACACATCAGAGCACATAGAGACTGATCAACATTTACATTTAATGCATTTTTACAGACATTGTTAAGTTATTTGATACTATTGTATTGAGAGCTTTAAATTCCAATACTAGATAGATCTTAACAGATATTATATTTGTAAATCCTTTAATAGGGTACATCTCTAAGTGTAGAGTTTGTAAAAATCCTTTAATTAGGTGGACCCAACAAGTCTTATGTATACTCTTAACTGGGTAAGCTACCAAAAATAGCTAAAATTTGTAGCTCTAACCAAGCACCCTTTATACTGTAGTTAGTGAAGGTTGTGGGTGTCATCCCCACCATAGTTTTATCCTTTAACCAAGGATTTATGCGTTACCAAAATCATGGTGTTATGAGTTCTAATTATTTAATGTTTTAATGTTATAGTTTTATAAGAATTATATTACTTTCATTTCAAAGTTATGAACTCGGTAATCAACAAGAAGTAGTATATAGTTTAATTAGTGAATGCGGTGTTGGAAACACTGAGAGGGGGGGTGAATCAGTGTTTAACTAATTATTCTATTTCAGAAACTTAAACATAAATCAATTATATATCACTTGAAGCTTAACACAAGATCACATAACACATAATATGATTATAGGGAAACCTTGATTAGAGGAAATCCCCGGTGGGAATTAGTACCCACAAATATTGCACTAGTATAATGAACTTGTTAAAGTTCCTTTGCCCTATTAGGAGTAGTCTTTACAATGCAAGTACAATGACCTGGTTAAAGTCCTGACCCTGTTAGGAGTGAGGACTCACTATCCAAGAGCTCACTGCTCAATGAAAAAGAAGGCTACAACCTCCTGAGAATAGATATGCGCTATATCCAAAAGTGAATTGTTGTATATGACACAGATGTATGATCAGTTCTGGTTATGCGCTTATGCTCTTATCTTCTTTAAGGGCTCTATCTCATGTTGACATCTTTACACTGCTCTTCTCTTCTTATTTCTTTGACACTTTCTAATACAAAATTGCATGTCATATATATGTCCATGCCTGAATAGACGTGACTAGAGACAAGACCTTAGTCAGGCCAAAAATAAAATATACAATGCTTCCAAACTAATTGGCTTAAGCATGATTACATAAGTGATTAAGACATGATTACAAACATGCTATAATAGGCTCATATCCTTTACAAAATAAAATGTCATACGCTGATCCAAAATATGAGGTCGGCTCTGTGCTCTGTTGCCTGAACTACAAGAGGCACTTCAACTTGCTGTAAATTCTTCGTATAGTCATTATGTACCATGCGTGTCTGTACTTAGTATGTACACATAGTATAGAACATATATGTGAACATGCATACCCTAATTCGATTGCTCACACATGCACTGGTGTGTTGCTCACTGCATAACTCTATCTACCTATTTTCTGTACTTAGTCATTTTTGTCTTCCAAGTTTACTTGACAAAAAATTCATATGAATTTGTTGCCATAATGACAACACAAAATAAGTCATGTATTCTCTGGGAGTCAACTTGCCAAAAATATCCCCCTTTCTCACTAATGGCAACAAAGGAATGTGACCAAGTTACTCAAAATTGACTTAACACAAAAAAAGAGCTGTATATTATTAACATATACATACACTACTCCCCGTACTTATTTTTTATATACATTACTCCCCCTTTGACATTAATGACAAAGTTGTCCAAAAATTTGTAAGTCTCTAGATACT
This sequence comes from Thuja plicata, assembly GCA_018584345.1. NCBI lineage: Eukaryota > Viridiplantae > Streptophyta > Pinopsida > Cupressales > Cupressaceae > Thuja > Thuja plicata. Next base: position 544,971 of record MU226446.1, read on the forward strand.
TACTCCATGTATACATCTGGATATACAATCTGAAGAGACTTGATCTCTTTCTGCCAAAATGCCTTCATTGCATCAACTGTTTGGAGATGTGCGCATAGAGAATATGTGAGCTTCTCCATTTTTATCAGATCCATGTAGGGACCTTGATCATACATGACAACAGTGGCATCAATCTGTTTGATGTTCTAATCCAGAACTACTAAGGAGGTCATTAGTGCATTTCTAAATTGAGTCTGCCTGATTCTTATCTTATTGATCTCGAACTTTGCCTTTTCAATCTTGTCCAACTGACCTTGATAGATATTGTTGCATATGTTCATGTCTTGCGTGGATGTTTCAACTGATTTTTTAACACTGTCAACCAAGATATCTTCCTCTTCTATCTTTTTGATATGTTCAGAGGTGAATTTCACTCTGTTGATGTAGTTTTCTATTACATTTCTGTCTTTAGCTGCCAACTCTTTCAACATAGACTGACCAATCTTTAATGAGTTTAAATCTAAGGTAAAATTATTTATCAGTTCATTCAATCTTTCCTTTTTATACTCATCTTCTGCAATTCTAGTAGTTGAGTGTACTACGCTTGTAAAGTGTGCTTTGAAGCTTGTTAGGATGCTATCTACATCATCAACTGACTGAATTTTAGCCACTTTCTTGTCTACATGAACTAAGTCATTTAGAATGTTCACTAATTTCAAGAAGAGAGGGTTCCTCATAACTTGTTTCTCTTTGGCTTTTTCCATGACTAAGACACTGATCTTGATTAGGTCTTCTTCTCCCCATGCATCCAGACTTGCTGAGTCAAGAGTTAAGCTTGACAACAATGAAGTAGATGGTTGAATGGATTGTGTGAATATGGTATTCTAAATAGTATCCATGCATTCAATTTTTACTGGGATCTCCATCACTGGTGTCTCATTATTTTGATTATCTTCCTCTTTATTCAAGTTTGTTGAATCTTTAGAGGGAACTTTATCTTGTTGGAAAGATGTGTCATCAGTGTACATCTCCTTTGTCTCCTCAGTGCTAAATGATTTTTCAACTTTGTCCATATCATTTTCCAAGGCGGTCATGGATATTTTGATATCATCAATCACTATAGTATCTCCTAAATCTTTTGGTGTATCAGAGGCTATTGAAACTAAGTGCGCTAAAACCTATGGACCTGTCTTGGGTGCATTTTGAATCATTGGTTCTCTAACCTGTTTGGGAGGAAATAGAGTTACTTTTGTTGTAGGCACCATTGATGGATACATATGTCTATCCAGAAATACCCGCTCAAATGCTTTCTAAGTCTCTTCACCAACTAGATCATACTCCTTATTCATGATATGGAGAACTCTTGTTTTGGTTCTTAGGTGCGGCTTTACTAAATCCAACAGAATGGCTTTCTCATCATGCGAACATACCAAGAGAAGACTATCCAATGTTTCTTCTCTTATCCTCATATCCTCTTCAATTGCTTGCCTCTTTAATACATCAATTATGTTCCATACCTTGTCCGGTATGACTGTTTCAAGTTCTAGTACTATCCTTTTGAACTTAATCATGTGGGAGATTATCATAGAATGAATTTAAGATTTGTATATCTCTTGATACTTATCATAGACATTCTTGATAGTTTCTAATCTGCCTTCATTAACAATTATATTCTTTAGGACTATTAGAATGGGTCTGAATCCTACCTCTTGAGGGGCTTGTGTGTTCTTTACCTTGCTCCTTGTGGTTCTTGAAGATGGATGACTTGTGGGAACTTTCTTCTTCCTTCTAGTTTTCTTACTTGGTACTGATGGTGGAGATGTTTCCAAGTCAATAGTAGTTGAGGGCACAGATGTACTTTTATCAGATTTCTTCATCTTCTTCTTGGGCACATCATTAGACTTATTTATTTTAACTTCTATTTGTTTGAGCTCTTTTTCAATCTTAGCTTCCCTAGCTTTGTCTAGATATTCTTGTGTGACTCCATGAACTTTTAGGATATTAGAAGTAATTCTAGATGCCTTCCTTTTGTTATCAGCACTGTATAGGATAGAATCGACTTCATTTTTCTTTTCTTTGTAAGTGCCCCACCTGGGCTCATTAGGATCTTTGGGCGCAGACAAGAGAACTTGTGCATATCCTTCCAACACATGTTCCTCAACTTCATAACCATGTAGGTGAATCCATTTGGTTCTGGGCTCAACTACCTCCATGCAAGTGCAGTCAATCTCTACCATGAAGCATATGGTCTCCTTATACTTCTCAACTATTTTCTCAGATAATCTGAACCTCTTCTACATTTTGATCTTGAATGTCTTGATGTCCATGTCCATAGAATCCTTCACACTACTCTCTGATATGGCTTTCAGTGAAATCTGAGACATAGTGGGTTTGCTTCTGTCTAGGTAAAGATTTGCAACCTTACCTACTATGTGGAAGTAGAGATATATGATCAATGAGCCAAACCTAAATATCTTGCTCTTGTCATGCTTAATAGCTTGAATGTTGTCAATCAATTGAGCGCGCAACATATCACATAGGTTATACTGAGTGTTATCTTTCACCATCTTTACTGTTGCTAGGAAAGTAGTTGCAGATACACTATTTAGTCTGACTGCGTGCTGAAATTTGTAACCTAGTATCATGGTGACTAGTTTTATGTCATCTCCCTTAATGGGATCAACTATCATACCGTGCCTATCACTTCTAGATAAGCATGCTTTCTCAACCTGTTTCTTAACATCCTTACCAATTGGAAGAACTGGTCCAGTCTTAGGAAGTCCAGTCATGTCACGGATAAGGTCTGTAGTAATGCAGATGAGAACTTCACCAATCCAATAGAGGTCATCATGTATCCCGCTCAACAAGATTTTAACCCATTCTGGCTTGTAGAATTCATGCGCATTAGAATACTCAAAGATAGGGTTATCAGTGAGATGTGCATATTCATCCTTGAATGAATAGTCAGGTTTCATAATTGACACCATGAGAGTAGCTATACTATTATCCCCAACAGTTTCCTTCTTACAGTAGATGTACACGCAAATTTCTTCTACATGCACAACTCCCAGCGAAGTCTTAGAAAATTCTCCCTCTACATCATCTAGTATGGACTTGAAGGGATGCTTTTTAAACACAAATCTTTTCCTTTTAGTGATGTCAAATATAACTGGAGTGGCCATACTTACTTATTGCTTGGATAAACAGGGTTTCACAAAAAATTGAAACAACGCAACTGCTAGGGCTCCATTCCAATTTATATCTATTCACTTTACAACCAAATTTTTTATATTTTAGTGCTTTGATGCTCAGTGCTCCTGTGCTCTCCAAATTATGTGATATTAAATGCAAATGTGAAGATGATCAAATGTTTACTGATTTTTATAAAGGTTACTACATTTAATGCTTGCTACTGTATGCAGTTTGCACAAAGAGTTCCAAACTTGTTCAGAATGCATTATAGACAATGCGTGAATGAATATTGCATTATTTGATTATCAGTGACATGAATCCAAAGGTGCATACTCAGAAGTGAGTATACCAGCCATGCAGGGGTTCAGAGCTAGAATAGCTCCCCCTAGGACCATGAGGGTCAACTTAATCAGAAGTAGAAGGTGTTTCTATTGAGGATGCATCTACTATCTTGTTATCTTCATTATCCTTCTTTACTTCAACCCATATTTTATCTAAGTTAGCTTTAGCTTCCACAAACTTAACTTCTCCTAATTCTTTAAACAAAGATTTTTTAGGATTCTCTTATCCTTGTATCTTTGACTTGCAAAATCTTGAGATGTGTCCAGCTTTTCCACACAAGTGACAGATGATAGGAGGTCTAATGTTTTTATTCATCATGTTGCATTTCTTGGTTGTGTGTCCATTGTAATAACATATCTAACATGTAATGTTCTGCAAGTATCTTTGAGGTTGATTTCTTTGATTGTATTGAGTCTGATTCCTTTGGTTCAGTTGTGACTAATTTCTTTGATTTGACCTGCAATGAATAGCCCTATGACCAAAATTATTACACGAGTAACAATAACCATTGAATGGTCTTACATCCTTACAATCTCTTGCCAAGTGTCCATGCTTGTTACAGGCATAGAAAGTGCGGTTAACTTTCTTGTGCTTATCTTTTTGTGGTTCTGCTTTAGTCTCTTCAAGAGTTTCAATTTTCTTTTCTGCTGTAGATTATGTGAGAGATTTTGTTCTTTCTTGTGATGAATTGATCTCAATTTGAGATGTACTATATGCCATATGAGTGATATCACCTTCTATTTTCTTTGCATAAAGTTGTGATTGAATTAAATTAGAACTTGTGTGAAGTTTATCAATCTTGTCTTTTTCTCCTAATAATTCAGATTCAATCTTATTCTTGATGTTTTCCAATTCCAAGATTTTCACATTGGCTTGCATGAGTTCTTCATCTAACTATATATTTTATTTGTTATTCTCTTAAATAGCTGTTAGGCTATTAGTTAATTGATCATTCAATTCTTCTATCTTATCCTTCAAAGACATGTTCTCTTCATTCAGCTTCTTGCCCACTTTTCCCAAATCATTTGTAGATCAATCTTTCAGATCTTTCCTTAATTTCTTGATAAGCATTTGAGAGTCATCAACTTTTAGTTTAAGTTCCTCATTTTATTTCTCAGATCTGTTTAGATCTTCAAGGGATGCTTCAAGATTCGTTTTCAGATGTTTAGTTTCTACTAAATCCATGATCTCCTCAAGTGATTAAACTTATCTCTCAGAGGACCAGAGCTCTGATACCAATTGTTGGAAACACTGAGAGGGGGGGTGAATCAGTATTAACTAATTATTCTATTTCAACAAATTTAAACATAAATCAATTATATATCACTTGAAGCTTAACACAAGATCACATAACACATAATATGATTATGGGGAAAACTTGATTAGAGGAAAACCCTGGTGGGAATTAGTACCCACAAATATTGCACTAGTATAATGAACTTGTTAAAGTTCCTTTGACCTGTTAGAAGTAGTCTTTACAGTGCAAGTACAATGACTTGGTTAAAGGCCTGACCCTAATAGGATTATTATACAAACAACCCTATTAGGGGTGAGGACTCACTATCCAAGAGCTCACTGCTCAATGAGAAAGAAGGCTACAACCGCCTAAGAATAGATATGCATTATATCCAAAAGTGAACTACTGTATATGACATAGATGTTTGATCAGTTCCAGTTATGTGCTTATGCTCTTATCTTCTTTAAGGGCTCTATCTCATGTTGACATCTTTACACTGCTCTTCTCTTCTTATTTCTTCGACACTTTCTAATAAAAAATTTCATGTCATATATATATATATATGTTCATGCCTGAATAGACGCGACTAGAGACAAGACCTTAGTCGGCCCAAAAAAAAAATACAATGCTTCCAAAATAATTGGCTTAATCATGATTACATAAGTGATTAATACATGATTACAAACATGCTATAATAGGTGCATAGCCTTTACAAAATAAAATGTCATACGCTGATCCAAAATCTGAGGTCGACTCTATTCTCTATTTCCTAAACTGCTAGAGGCACTTCAACTTGCTGTAAGTTCTTCGTATAGTCATTCCGTACCATGTGTGTCTGGAATTAGTATGTACATGTAAAATATAACATATATGTGAATGCGCATACCCTGATTTGATTGCTCACACATGCGCTAGTGTACTGATCACTGCATAACTCTGTCTACCCTATTTTCTGTACTTAGTCATTTTTTCCTTCCAAGTTTACTTGACAAAAACTTTATATGACTTTGTTTCCATAATGACAACACAAAATAAGTCATGTATTCTCTGGGAGCCAACTTGCCAACATGCAGTTAGAAAGTTTTTATTGGTACTGATTCATCACTCCCCTCTAAGTCCCTACTTTCCATAGTTATTCCAACATACAAAGGGTTTAAAATTATAAGCCATGGTTTACAAAGAAGAGTTTTCCCACAAAAATTTCCTTACTGTTCCTTGATAGAGCATAACGGTTTACAAAATAGAAGCCCTCATGGAGCATCAAATATATAAAAGGAAGAAACTAAAACCCTTTTTCATTATTTTGAAAATACACAGTAAACCCAATAAAATGCCCAAATTTCTTAGAGAACTCAAGCCTTGAGTTGAAAAACACAGAAAATAGGATTTTGTTTTTCATTTTTTCTTTGCAAGAATAAATTGTTGAAGAAAAAATGAAGAACTCGCCTGCAAGAAGCTTCAAGAAACCTCCAAAAATTTCTATGAAACCCTAATGACAACACTCAACAACAAATGAAGATGAAAAAAATGCAATATGAAATGATGCGTATATTTATTTAGGGTTTCTCTTACCCTAGGTCATTGTCAAAGAGGCATGTATTTTTCCTTTGTTTTTATGAAATAGCTAATACCCCCATGGGCATTAAGGTCCAATTAAATGTTATTACTTTGCATCTTTTTTATAAATGTTAAATATTTATTAAGTGGTTTATAATTTACCACTTAATGAACATTATCAATGTAATTAATATTTATTAAGTGATGGATTATAAATCACTTAATAAATATTACTTTTGGTGCAAGTTGTAACACCCCACCAGGGAACCCAAGAGAGATTAACCTAGAACATGATACTATGTTTGCTAAATTTTTTTTTTTTAAATGTTTACATAAAGAGACATATAGTAATGCAAAAGTAAATACCATTTATACATGTCATACACTCACATAGATTACACGACTCAAAGGTTCCATGACGTTGAATTACTTAATGTAAAACACAACCAACAATATAACAAAAGATTCCATTTGAATAGATATATAAAATACAACTTACAAAACCATAATTAAAAACCTCATGGATAACCATGAAACCTCCATAAACTCACATCCACTACACATGTTGCAGGGTATGTGGTAATCACTTTAATCTACTTAATATACAATGTCTAGATTAGGTATCACATGCGATACTCTAATACAAGATTTACAATAATTGAAAGTACATAATAAATAATGAAGAAACATAAAGAGCTCATCCGCAAAGAACCATCAAGCACCTAGTACAAGGACGTCAAATCTCAATGGGTAAAGAATCACTACCACCCGTCCATGTGGAACCACAAAGGTCCACCCCATCGTGCTGAGGATATAACAAAAAACCCCACTTGGATATCCAAAACCAATAAGAAATAACCGCTAAGCAAGGGATCCTGATAGCTCTCTAATCCAGGTGTACTATACATCATGAAAGGTAAGACTCACTAATCCAGAGGCAACTGACATATGTAGAAAATATAGACTGTGTAAAGGAAGGTGTCATCATGTACGTCTAACCCTTAAGTTTTGTCCTAGCAATCCTAATGGATTCTGACACTTAAGTGACCATACACGGTGCGAATGACCTCTCAAACTGACAAGGCCACTAACTATGTCAGGTACCCCTCGAGGAAACTAGCATCTTTTCATCACCATCTTAGTCTATACTACCACTCAAGAATGGGTGAGGACACATCTTATTAATTCATTTTAATATCTCTCAGTTATGCATTTAGTTATCACTTATTAAGTAAACCTACAATAATCAATCCAGGTAGTCACTTACGGACACGAAACTTATTACAAGCCACCCCCTACTGCACATCTAGGTAACCTACATGTACTCATAGATCTCTCAAAGACCTAACATAGGTATACAAATAGGTATCCAAATCTAGTTTACATAACTACCAGAGAGGATCACATAATACCCATTCCCAGAAAACATACAACATGAGCCTACATGGACAAATTTAAGGTAACAAAGCCAAAAGCACACACACCAGAGAATAAACAGTCAACATGTCTCTAGGACTCATACCCAGCCTCTGTATCACCCTAGGTCATCTAATGCTCCCATAATAACACATATAAGCAAAAGAAAACCATAAGGATAAATAGTACCTTAAACATCTTAAAGAACCAAAAATGAACTATAAGCATATAACCATTTACAGTTAACCCAATTATAAACTCCATTCAAACAATTAGGTTTAAAAATAAATAATATCATTCAAATTTAATCTATTTAAAACCCTTTCTAGTATTTAAATAAACTAATTGAGATAATCATTAAATATATTAAATTAAGTTAACTACACCTAATGTCTCAAATTACTTCAGAATTACCAAATTAAAATTAATATTAATTAATTTTAATCAACATAACATATTAATTCAAACCGATAATTAAATCATATTAACATATTAATTAAAATTAATAACTAACATATTAATTAAATAAAAGATGTTAATTAAAACTAATAACTAACATATTAATTAAATTTAATAATTAACATATTAATTAAAAATAACGATAAATACTTATTAATAAAAAAAAACTATTAATAAAAATTAAATTAATAAACAAAAGTTTGTTTTAAATTATAAAGAAAAAACTTTAAAAAAAACCATTGGGGGGGAGCGGGTCCCCCGCGGGCCCCCCCTCTATCCTCACCTTACGACGCCCAAGGCTGTCGTAGGCAGTGTGGCTGCTGCTTACGCAGTGTGGGGTGTGGGGTTGGGACCCACCCCCCACTCAAACCTTTTTCTTTTAAAAAAAAAAAAAATTCTATATTTTTTTTTTATAAACGATTTCAATTTTGTTTTTCTAAAAAACGTATTTTATTTTTTTTAAAAAGCAAATTTTTGAAAACGGAAATAAATTCTTAAAGGTTTATTTTTTTGTCTTTTATGCATTTTTGTCCACTGGTGAATTTTTTAATTAGATTGTATTTTTCCAGGGACCTAATTTTTTCTAGCTAATTCAATTTTTCAAAGAGAAATTTCAAAGGGATGATTTATTTATTTTTTTCTATAGTTTAGACTATAGTGCAGATTGATTTATTGTTTTCTAGGAGATCTATGTAGAATTTTTTCACAAAATTTTGCCAGCATAACACTACCATGCCAAGTCTAAATAAAACATGAGAAAATCAGATCTAAGGGTTTTATAAATACCCGAAAACATAGAAACACTAGTAAACCACCTAGAATCCAAAAGATCAAACATGCATCCATTCAAACACTAAAAACCTCAGATTTGCAAAATTGAAACAATACAAGGAACACAAAATCTAACTTGATTCCAATGCAAAAAATTGAGGAAATGTGCCCTTGAAGATGATAGAAAACCTGAAAACCTCCAAGCATGAATCAACCACAAATCTGGAAACCACGAAGATCCAAGCACATGCAACCAAGAAATCACACCAATCTCCAATCCAATATGCAACCACCAAAATGCCCAATTCTCCAAAAACTAAGAACACCAAAAGCTCTCCAAAATGCCTTCACCCAAAAACCTACTATGAGAGAATGAGAGGAGAATTCTCCTAAAGAGAATCAACTTCCCCAAATTATGCAAACCCTCATGACAATTCCCAAGTCAATCCCTAAAAAGACAACTTGAAATTGAAAGAAATTCAAAATTAAATAATTAAAAACATCCTTCTTTTGCCACAACTCAACTTTGACTCCTAATATCTAGTTGAGATTTTTGAATTTGAAAATACTTTTTCAACACATTTATGCACATGTAATTAATAAAATATCAAATTAAATAAATTAAATATTTATGTCACAATAATACATGCAACCAAATATTTAATCATTTAATTAATCATTTAAAAGCATAGTTACTTTAATTTTCAACTAAATACTTAATCAAATCAAAATATTCAAATATTTGAATTTAATTAATTATCTCAAATAAACATAGGATATAATTAAATATTTAATTCAACTATAATCCAATAAATCATAAAACATAGAAAATCACTCAATAACCTAATAAATCACCTAAAAGCAAACAAGCAAAATAAACATACTCAAGGAAGGGATATTTGAATTCCTGTCAACTAGACAAATTTGGATAGGGTAGTCAAACTGAAACTCATCCAACATTAGGATGATTAGGCTTAGGTTAGGGTTTCAGATCAGTATATTACCTCCCCTCTTTACCATTGAGATGAATATTTATGGGCACGCTCACTCCTGCCAAATCAGGGAAGATGATGCCATGTACCTGCAATCCTATCATCAAAAGAACACACATGTACATATAATACAATATCACAAACAATGATAGGGATCAGTCGAACCCATGGATCTCATAAATCCAGTAACTACGTCTCCCTCCTCTACCACGACAACACATCAAAAAGTACATCAATACATAAGACAATAATACACATGCAAGTATGGGGTAAGTACATCATAATCTGATATCAACATGTAATAATCATCATAATAAAATTATCACATCTATCTATGCATATGATCAACCCTAACATCATAATCATGAATCACCATCAAATGAAAGAATAATAGCTCACATGAAATGTAGCCTAAAAGAATTTGGCCAATCAAATGAAATAACTGCCTAAAAGAGTACGTCATCATAAACTGAAAGAAAAATATGAGTGGGTATTACACAAGTAAAGTCATTCATTTTTAATTATGAGTCAAAGAGTGGTCTAGTTGAGGTTTTATGTAAAGATCCCAAGTGTAATTGGAGTTTTGAGAGATTTGAAAATAATATGGAGTGAAATGAGAGATTTTTGTTAACTTCATAGGTAGTTACACATCAGGTTGAGCACACACATATGTGGGCATCTATCAGGAAAGGTTTTGAGGAAGTTAACTACATGATATTAGTAGTTCCACCCCCTTTTTTGCATGATTTTTTGTTTTCTTTGACCAAAGGGGGATTTTGAAAATTTGGAGGAGAAATCAAAGTGAGACTTCAATTCTAGTTCAGTTCAAGAGGATTTCACCTTTCAATTTACTTTGGATTTTGTGTAAGACCTTTCTATAAGGCTTTTTATTTTTTTATTTTTTTATTTTTATCCAATTCTTTCTTTCTAACCATATCTTGCTGCTGCAAATATATGCATATTTTGTATTGAGCACATAGAGTTGGTAGCAGAGATTCCTTATTTTTCATAATAGAAGTTGATTTTCCTTCTCAATATTTTGGGTTCTAATATTGTTTGTGAATTATTTGATTGAAATATTGTGTTTATCCTTTATTTTATCAAATTCCTTCAATATTGAATGCAGAAAGTAACATGTTATTGTGCAGGCATGCGAGTGTGTTTAATATTTTGGCTATTAACATAGTGAAAATATCATTGTTTTCCTTTTAGTAAATCCCAGAAGACTGAAACCTTGCATAAGAATATTTATTGCAAAGCATGTTTGGTTGGGCTATGAGATAGTACAATTTCTTCAGTGAGTGATTTGTGAGTTTTCAAATGCATATCAAGTTTTATCTATTGGTGTATCACCTGTTAGTATAGGTTTGAATTTATAAGATTTTTTCTATCCCTTTTCCTAGTTAAGCTAGTTTTAGGATATCTAAAGGGGATCTGACACATAATCTGGAGGTTCATCTCCATAATGAGAAACCCACATGCTTAGAGATGTTCTCATGTTGCACAGGATTATTGAGTTTTCAAGCTAAGCTCTCCATGACAAATCCCTGTGACAACAAAGTTGTAGAGGAAACTATTTTTTAAACAAGGAGAGGTGGATAAGCTTGATATCTATTTTAGGGATATTAAATTAGCAATAAAATATTATAATAAAAGGAAAGGACTCATTGATAAAAAAAAGGAATGCAATCATGCCTCTGGTGCAACACATTGAAGATTTTATAGAATCTTTATCATGCTAGGTATATCAAGATGAGGATGAAGAGATGTATAGCATAATAATATTGTCCATCCATTCAAAGGGAAGATGGAAAACATCAATACGAAGGAAGACATTGTAAGAGGGAAAATTAGAAATTAGAATAGAATAGTAAAAAATTTTGATGTAGAAACAAAATTCATTAGATAATTTACGTTGATATTTGAAAGGATTTATAAAGCCTTATTTTTCCTTACAAAAACTACCTATAGGAACATAACTTCCCAAAAACTAACTTTTTATTTATTAATCTAATTATTTATTATATTATTCTCACCTAATTAGTGAAATATGCCAACATTCCCCCCTTATTACATTAATCCAAACAAGAATGGAACATTTCATGGGTTTTGAACCCAACCCTTCTGGAGACTTCGATAAAGCATCTTCACCAATCCTCCTCGCTTTCATAAGAAACACTAAACTGACTACATTAGTGGATCTCCAAACCATGGAACCTGAAACCATATGCACAATAGAGTGTTCCCGCATCTCATGCACAATGAGACACATTTCCTCCAAAAATCCACATTTCCATAGAGTGTGACTAATGCCTCCTCTAGTGCTACACATGGGATGCCTTTCCTCTGAAAGTCCACATCTCCTCCAAGTGTGTCTAATGCCTCCTCAAATGAAATGGAAACAATCTCTCCTTTATTGCACAAATCACTACCTACATGCCTACACATGAGACACCTTTCCTTTGAAAGTCCACATCTCCTTTGAGTGTGTCTAATGCCTCCTCAAATGCTCAAAAAATCATAAACCAAATATTTCCCCCCTTGCTCCTTGAAGGGACAACCGTGATGCAAAGCCCCCTCTTATCTTTAGGGACAAATATGGAAAGCCTCATTTTTTCATCAAGGACACAAATAGGGTGCTTCTCATGCAATGAATCATCCTTGATCGAGAAACTATCTCAGGATGAAAGGAAACCTCCTACCTCCATTTCCTCCAACCTCCTATAGGAACCTTAGTATTTTCTACCTAATTTTAGCATTTGAACCTCCAAAATATATTTTTATGTGTGTAGTGAAGAACATTGAGAAAATAAACATATACTTTTCTTCGTTGTCCTTCGGAATGATCACATATATTATTAAAAATATTTCCTTGAAAATACACACTTCTATATATCATGCTTACCAATATTTATTACACAGAAAAAATTTAAGGTGACAATACACCCTTCAATTAAATCCTTATAAATCTCCTAATACATAAAGTAAAATAATAAACTTGCTATTAACTTCCTACCAAAATCCTTATTACTCCATCTTTGTAACTTCCTATCTCAACTAGAAATATGGAGATGAAAAATAGGGTGGCATCACAACTTCAATACTCTAATTGATGGCTCACACATGTCTATTCGAAAATTATAGAAGGGACTTATAGATATTTTGGACTCCTTTTTCAGTAGATATCGGTACCACAAAATTTACTGCAATACTCTACTTGTATCATTGTGTAGAATATTGAGACAAATAGTTGTCACTATTTAAAATAATGTTTGAATGGTCCAAAAAAATAATGATTTTCCCTTTTATTTTATCACAAATCTTCCCTTTAGTCATTGTACCAAAAAAAACCACATTTAGGGAATGACACAGTACAAAAAATAGACAATAGATTTTACCTCTAATTCTTAAATCCAACACTGGTGATTGGACCACCAATGGAGATATCAAGAAACTTATTTTTACCCTCCCAATATTTGGATCACTGAAAGTACAGAAGTGATTTTTAGATCAAGATAAGAGAATAAAAAGACAAGCATTCGAGGTTCTAGTGAAACTTTTCCATCTTTTGGAGCCTTGTACTTTTGGTATGCAATTTCTCAGCCCATCATTAACTACATCGAACAATATTATTCTAGGCCATTTCATTTCTGATTAATTGCAATTCTGATCATAGGCATACAAGAAATGATAGAGACCTCTTTCTTCACACTATCCTTTTTTTTTTCTTTGAACTTACTTTCAGAGGCACTAATTTATATACTACTAAATAATAATCAAACCCAGAAGCTAAAAGTAGGTTTGGGGAAGTTTTTTTGCTCTGTTAGGGTTTAGAGTCACGCTGCTATTCTGAGCCCTCTTTTTCTTTCAGACCACATTTATTGCGGGAAAAAGATTTAGTATTTATGGCCCCAGTCACCATTATCCTAGTAGTTGATGCTGGTGCTGTTTTGGTGACGTATAACAATGGTGCCTCCAAGAAAGAGACCTCGCAAGTTTATTCCCAAAGTGTTCCATGAGGTATGTCTCAACCTGATATTGTTTTTTCCATTCATGAGTTTGATGATGCCTATTCTTGGCTTGAAACGCATACTCTTATTGGTTACTTTCTAGGTCGCAACCCTCCTAAAAATATGATTAAGGATTGCATGGAAAAATCCTAGACTCCTCATGGAATCCATTTGGATGGCATTCAAAGTCTCACCAAAGGTTTCTTTTTATTTTTATTTTCCAATCCCACTCATGTGGATGCTATTTTTTCCAAAGGACCCTGGAATATTAGGGCTTCCCTTTTAGTTTTCCAGCGTTGGTCTCAAGAATCTTGTGTCTCTGATGAAAAGAAACTAAAAGTCCCTATGTGGGTTGAGTTTCTTGGTCTTCCTCTACCTTTTTGGCCTTTCATGAATGCCATTGTGCAAAAGCTAGGTAGGGTTATTTGTAGTGAGCATGTCCATTTTTTTCAATCCTCGACCTCAAAAGAGGCTCTATATTGAAGTCAAACTATCCTAAGATCTTAAAGAAACAATAGAGATTCAGGTTGGTGATACCATCCTCTCTCACAAGATGCTTTACCTCAACCTTCCCAACACTTGTTATCATTGTCAATCCGTAGATCATAAGATCAAGGACTACTCTTTGGCAGTCCCTCGGCCCAAACCTCCTCCTAAGGATTTTGGTTTGGGGCCCGTTGATGATGGTAAAAAAGAAGACACCAAGAAGGATGAATGGGTAATGGTAGACCACAAGAATAAGTAGGTTAAACCTATTTCTTCAGCTTCCACTTCACAATAGATGCCTCTTGTAGCAGATCGTGTTGCTTCTCATGCTGAGAATGTTTCAAACCCTAGCCAACAGGGGAAAGAGACTTTGGATTATGGTGGTAACCCTCTTTGGGTTCACGCACCTCAGGTAACTTCCTTGATTTCTACTCCTCCCATTTTTTTCCACTCTCACAGCCTTGAAGGGCATGGTAAGGCCGCACAGGAGGGCATTTCTGAAAAACACAGAAATGTTTCCATGGAGTCTCCTAGGAATAACTTCTCTTATTTGTAAAATAGTTTTGCATCCCTTGGGGAAGGTGATGGTATGGATGACATTGTTTTCTCAATAAGTATATCTCATGGAATGTTAGGGGTTTGACAGACCTACCTATAAATTATTCTATCAGGGATGTTCATCATCATGTTAATCATCTGGATGTGTTATGCCTCCAAGAAGTTAAAATTTTTGGTTTTTTGCTTGATGTTGCCTGCAAATTTATTTGGCCTAAGAGCCTTTCTCTATGTTCTCAGCATGAAGCTATTTGAGGTGGAGTTGTTACTCTCCTTTCTCCTTGTTGGCATTCTTTCTTAATCAATCATGGTTTAGATCCAATACAATGATCTGTTTGGGCCACTTTCATTACCAAAAATCATTCTTTTGGCGTAGTTAATATTTATGCTCCCAATGATGCTATTGAGAGATCTCATCTTTATTGTTGGCTTGTAGATTCTCTGCCACCTACAACTTGGATTTTTTGTGGTGACTTTAATATGGTTGAGGTGGATTCTGACAAAGATGGCATTTTGCCTTTTTGATGGACAGTTGATGAACGGGAAGCCTGGTACTACATGTGTAATAAATTGGGCCTTTTTGATCCCAATCTTGGTCACCGTCAAACTGATGGAATTTGGCACATGTGGTCTAATTTTAGAGCTTCTTCTGACAAAATTCATAAATGGCTTGATCATGCCATGATTACGATATAGTTTTTTTTCTCTTTTTTTGAAAAACAAGCCTTTCCGGTTACTCCTCTTATTGATATGTCCTTGTTAGATCATTTCCCCATTCAATTCAATATTGTATGGAAGATAGCTAAGACACGACCTCCCACCACTCAGTTCTTTTTTAATACTTTCATTCTTAATCATGCTTCCACGATGGCCCAAATTCATCGGGTTTAGAACCTTGAGCCTTGGCCATCACAATCATCTGGCTAGATTCAATGGTGGAATGATGCCATCCGACGTACGACACACTTTCTATGCATTTATGGTAGATAGCTTTCCATCTACCATTGTCGATCCTATGATGTCAACACCAAAGCTCTTTGTTTTTCCATGGAGGCCTTACCTCTAGATCCATTCAATCAGAGCCTGCAAATTCATCTTGCCCAGTTGCATCAACAAAAACAAGTTGTAGACAACTATGTTGCCAGAGGTGCTTAGATCAAAGCTCATTTTCACTAGTTAAAATTCATAGATCAGGCCTCTAAATTTTTTTTTGCGACTCTCCATGCCTGTCACACTAATGTGGGCATAACCAAGATCAAAGAAGGTCAATTCCTCCTCATGGAGCTTCCTGATATTTTGCAAGCCTTTGTTTGTCATTACAAACAAGTTTTTTCCACCCATGGATCTTCTCCTGCCAGCAATCAAGCTCTTAAGGATTGTATTTTTTTCATGCCTCAATGTGTTTCATCATCCATGCATGCTTTCTATGAGCAACTTCTTACCCTGCAGGATCTCTGGTAAGTTGTCTTTGTCATGGCTGATGATAAGGCTCCTGGTTGTGATGGGTTTCCCTGTGAGTTTTATAAAACTCTCTGGGATGCCATAGGTCCCAATTTACACTAGGTCTACCTTGAACCATATCAATCCCAGTCTCTAGGAGACATTATCAATAAAGGAAACATGAAATTCATCCCCAAAGCTGGGGAGCCAGAGGATATTTGCAACTGGCAACCTATTACCTTGCTCAATGTCTCATATAAGATCATCTCTAAGGCTCTGGCTCTCAAAATCTGTCACATCCTTCCCCAAATTGTTTAGCCAGAGAAAAATGGCTTTATTAAGTCAAGATATATTCTAGATAATATCATTGCAGTTTGGGAAGGTATGGAATGGGCTCGTAAGTCACAACATAAAGCCCTTTTTATTAAGATTGATTTTGCTAATGCTTATGACCGTATTGAATGGTCTTTTATTCTTTCTATGCTTCACGCTCTGGGTTTTGGCCCTAGGTTTCTTCAATTTGTGCAGATTCTTTTCAGGGATGCCTCTACTTGCATCACCATTAATGGAAAATAGTCCTCTACCTTTGGGCTCTTCAGATCCATTTGGAAAGGATGTCCTCTTGCTCCTGCCTTATATGTTCTGTCTTCCGAGGGCTTTGGTTACTTGTTAGCTCACTCTATTTCTTTGGGCCATGCTCATGGGATTTATTTACCCAATACCACTCAGTAGTTGGTTAATGGTGATTTTTCCAATGATTCTTTTCTCACTCTTGCAAAGGATGAAGAAAATATTAAGGTAGCCTTGCAGTGTTTAGACACTTTCTGTTTGGCTTCAGGTTCAGCCATTTAGTGGCATAAAACCTTATGTTATAGGCACTCTTCCCTTCCTGACCCGCCCTAGTTTTCCTAGTTTGGTTGGTCCAGGATTCAACATGGGGAAATTTTTTGATTCCTTCGTATACCTTTTGCTTTTCAGTCTACTTCTACTAAATTATGGAATGTTGTGCTTGCTAAAATTGAAAAGAAGCTTACCTATTGGATTACCAAGCCGCTTCCGCTTGCTGGAAAATTTAAGATTTTCTCTAAGGCTTTGGCTTCCACTCATGTGTACTATTCTTCATGTTGGGCTCCTTCAAAGGCCTCTTACAAGAAGCTTGAGAAATTGTTGAGGGATTTTCTTTAGGCCTCTAGTGCTGATCACCATGGATTTCACAGAGTTGCCTGGGAATTTTGTTGTCTCCCCAAGGCCTCTAGTGGGCTTGGCTTACTTGATACTCAGAAGCAGGGCCTGATCCTTTGTGCGAAAAAGGTCATGCATTGTCTCACAGGAAATGAGGCCTAGAAAGTATTGCTTCTCCATTGCATTTCTTCTGGGTATCCTTTGCACAAATCGACATGGAAAGGGATTGGCTTTCAAACCCTCCTAGTTATGAATCACCCTATTCAAATCCAAGGTACCTTTGTTGTGAAAAGAAATTGGAGAGCCTAGGAAGCTATCAAACCCTGGCTTCGCTGGGTTGGCAATGGCTTCTAGGATGGGCTTTCTTTCAATCAATAGAATATTTGGTGGTCCCCACTTTTTGCACAACAAGGGTTTCCTCTGGCCAAAATCCATGGTATTATTTCTCTTTGTTTTCACAAACAAGGAATTCAAACACCCAAGGATTTATTTTCTAGAGCCACCATGAGTCTTCGCTCTTGGGATGATCTTTGGATTAAGTTTTGGCTCACTCACCTACACTATCCAAATTTTGACTTGCTTGTCTCTGCTATTCTGCCACATCTCCTGCATAAACTTGGAATTCAGTCAGTTAAACCTTGGTGGAAAGATTGGAAATGGTACCTTGATACGCCATTTACCAACTACAAACCTAAACTTGGGTACTCTTGGCTTGTGCCTCATTTCCCTATGATTGATTCTCTCAACCATTGGTGGCATCTCTCTTCTTCCTAGAAGACTTGGAGCTGGATTTTCTGCACTATTTGGGATGCTATTACTAAATCCAAAATTGTTCATTTTGCATGGTGTCTGCTCTACCAAGGTCTTCCCTTAGGAGCTCAACTTCGACACTTAGGTGTGCCTGATCCTAAATTCCCATTTTGTGGGCACCCTGAAACTATTTTACATATTTTTGGTTCTGTCGTCGGGCCCAGAACTACTGGAGATGGATTCATAGTTTCTTTATGCCATTTCGGCCCGAGCCTTTCTCTTGGCATATGTGTGCATAAATGTTTTCACACTTCTATGAATCATTCCATTCAAGGTTGATCAAGAATGAGGCCTCAAATATCGATCCATAGCTCTCTAGTTATGGATGTGTAAAAGTGTAAAATGAAGGCCCTCAGATTGACCTAGTTGTGTCTATTGCAAATACACCATGAAACGAGAGATTCGAATGCATGAAAATGAAATCTAATCTAAATGATAACAATGCATATTAGTCTATGAAAGGAAATATGAATGCAAATCTAATCTATGGAAATAAACATGATTTTAATCTATATGAGGAACCATGAATGCAAGAATAAAGAAAACAAGAAGAGAGCTTGAGTGCTCAAATTCTCCTCCAAAATTGCTCTCCAAACCTGCAACATAACAATATTATAAAAACCTAATAATGAAAATGAGAAGGAGAGGTCTCCTTTTAAAGGAAAGTGAACGATTGAGATTAAGAGGCAAAAATCAAAGGCTACGATTAAGAGGCAAAAACCCACCACTTAGAAAGATGTGAAG
>MU226446.1:573315-595377 GCA_018584345.1 Thuja plicata
AAATCTAATCTATGGAAATAAACATGATTTTAATCTATATGAGGAGCCATGAATGCAAGAATAAAGAAAACAAGAAGAGAGCTTGAGTGCTCAAATTCTCCTCCAAAATTGCTCTCCAAACCTGCAGTATAACAATATTATGAAAACCTAATAATGAAAATGAGAAGGAGAGGTCTCCTTTTAAAGGAAAGTGAACGATTGAGATTAAGAGGCCAAAATCAAAGGCTACAATTAAGAGGCAAAAACCCGCCACTTAGAAAGATATGAAGAAAAAGGGATTTTTATTTAATTTAATTCATTTCCTTTTTCAACAAATAAAGTGCTTTAAGTGGGGATTTTTATTTATTTAATTAAAAGAGAGGTTTTCTTTCAATTAAATAAATTAGAAGAATTTTATTTAATTAAATGGAGGAAATTGAATTTAATTAAATAAGAGGAATTTTATTTAACTAAAAGGGAGGTTAAATCTTTTAATTAAATAAAAATGGTCAAACCTTAGGAAATATTGAAATAATTGAATTAATTGAATTAATTACAATTTGATCAAGGAAATTGATTTGAATTGAAAATGTTTTAAAGCATTGATTCAGAAATTTGATAAAATAATAAAATAATAAATGGGGCTCAAAGTCTAGGCGACCATTTTAGGGTGCATACAGCATATAGCTCTCCTTGGTGACTCTCCCGGAATGAATTCCTAGTATACCCAGATTTGGCATACTTTCAAGATGGAGATTTGATTTTCCTTATGGAAAGATTGTAATGCTGTTATTTTTACTCACAACTTTCTGGATATTACTTTTTCTCTCTATGATAAGGCATGTTTATGTAATAATGTCATGATGTAGATTTAAGTACAAGCTGACAAGGTGACCCTTGAGGTCGCCAAATTGTAGGAGCTACTACAACATTGGGGTAATGTCCTGTGTACTATTGCTCAAGTGCCACCAGATTATCTCTCTACTAACCGCATGCCACCCCAGGGTCGGCGTCATAGCAGGAGTGCCTCAGCGAGGAGATCCAAAACACCGCGCTCTTGGTGCCACTTCTCTGCCTCTCCTCCTGACAGGAGGGCCTTGGCTGCTGGTTGGCCTCTGGTGCTTGCCTCTGCTATTGCTCGGTCGTTGGCCACTATTTTTGTGTGGCCTCCCACCCCTTCTGATAACATCCTCTGCCTGGATCAGACAATTTCTCCCATGCGAGAGGAAGGAGAAATGGAAAAAGAAGAAATTGATGATGGGTGGTCGCTTCCCAACTAGACCATTGAGCCCAATGTTTGGGTTAATCCAAAAGATAAAGATCCTCCACCCTCTTCTGCTACTCCTCTCGCAGCCTGAGGGCTTCTTATATGTTTTTTTTTTATGAATAGTTGTTTAATTATGGCGTGAAGTTGAGTGACTCTTTGCGGGGTGATTTTTATCCCTCAAGATTATTTTATGAATACTTTACTTTGTTATATTATTAATAGTAAAGGCCTCTATTCATCAAAAATAATCAAACCCCAAAACTAGTGCACCTAGCCATAGGATCAGTTTAGTAAGATCTCCATGACTGAGCAACTTTGATACCAAATGTAAGAGATAAAATTAGAAACTAGAATAGAATATAAAATTATGTGGTATAGAAACCAATTTCATTAGATAATTTTCTTTGATATCTGAAACAATTTATAAAGCCTTATTTTCCTTACAAAACTACCTATAGGAACATAACTTCCTAAAAAATATCTTTTTCTTTATTAATTTCATAATTTTAATATTATTCTAACCTAGAAATAACCTAATTAATGAAATATACCAACAAACATCTATTGGATGTAGGCTTCCAAAGAGGATTTAATGGATATTAGAAATAAAATGCATCAATTTCAATAGGCAAGGAAGCAACTCCGAGGTTTTTGGGAAAAACCAACAAAATCAAATAGAATATATGAAGCTTCCACCATTTGGGTAGGTTAATATGGTGGTTTGAAACTTCAACCAACCTTTTCTAGACTTGGTGGCACATCTGTAGAATAATAATAAATTGTATTATTTCATATTGCTTCTATTCTTTTTGTAGTTGCTAAAAATTACAAGTGAGACATGTTTTTGCTGAGAGACAATTTTTGAGGTTTGAATCTTTATTTAGATGTTGGTTTTGATGTCTTTACTTGAGAAAATGAAGAGGGTCAATTTTCTTGGTGATTAACTCATCTATTTTGCTGAGAAAATGAATTTGGGCCTACACATTTTTGTTGCAGCTAAACTCTAGTTTAGCCTGGCATTTTAGGGCTCATTTTGTGTTAAAATGGCCTCTTTTTGAGTTCTAAATGAATGAAACTCAAAGTTAGATAATAATTTAATAGTTTAGGAGTTTTTTTATGTTAAACTTTAGTTTTCATTTCATTGTGCCTAGAAACCCTAGTTACAGGTTTGGCAATTGTATAGTTGCAAAAACTATAAAAACTCAATTTTGAATTGTAAGAAGGGTTAAGATTTATGTAATAGAATAACATATGCATTTGGTGTTGTAACTATGGTGTGAATGTGTACTGATTTTGTGAGTTTGAAATATAATTTCAAATTCAAAAGCCATTTCATGTTCTATGTGAATTTACTTTGCCTTCAATTTAATTGGTATTATTTGTGAGGAATTTACTTGTTGTGGTGGATTCATGGAGCTGACCAATTCTTGATGTGCCGAAAGATGAATTTGTTTCACATGTGTGCATGAATAGGTATGGATGTGTGATTTTGATGAATTCTAATAAATCTTATTTTACTTCCATAGATGATGCATTTGAGTAGTATGAATTGTGGGTTTCTAGTTTATGCTATTTCAAGTTTTAAAGATCAGATTTGTTCTTTTTTATGTAAGTTTGATTTTTTCATGGTTGATGTCTGTAGGATTCAAATTCTAGTTATTTTCTTTAAATCTCTCATCACCCTGCATATTTTGAATTTTTTTGAAAATCAAAGATTAGAGGAAGTTGATAGCATTGATATTAATTTGTTATAATTTTTTTCTTTGCAAATTTCATGTCCCAAATATTTAGAAAATACCAAAAAGTGAATCACAATTTTCTAGTTTCTTGCTCAATGAACCATCAAAGGTCCACCTTGTGTATGTACAAATAAATCTTCATTGATATCCCAATGTGATTGTGACCCAATCATAAAGAACCATGGGAGGGATTTTCATTTCTCTTTCAAGAGAGGGATTTGATTTTCTTGTCCCTCCTGTTGCATCATGTCAACACTACGGTCAATAGGAATCCAAAATTTCACTATGCAAATTTAATGAATTTATGTCCTTAATTACCTTTCTAAGCCCAATGATTAACTATAATTTAATTAATTATTATTTCCCCTTTATGTAGTTAATTTAAACAATTAATTACATTTCCTTTTATATTTCTAAAGTTCTTGATAATTTTTTTAATTCAATAATTTTGACTTCCTTCTAAAGTTTAAGTAATCATAATTATTTAAATTTAACCTTTCGCATGATACCCTATTTCTTATAAATCCTAATTAGTTAATTAATCTTTGATTAATCAACTAATATCCTTGATTCCTAACTATAATGAAAGAAAATAGGTAATAGGATAATCACTATGATGGATGGTCAAACTAGGAAGCTCATACCTAAATGCTACCATCACATTGGAAGGAAAGTTGATCAACTAGGCTCAAGGAGGCTCAAGCTCTAAGAGGATGTAAGGATTCATTCACTATGCGGTTGAAAGATGACTATGCAAATGAGAAAGTGTAAATAGGTTCATGAAGAATGTAGGGAAAGCATGGAAAAGAGGGGTATGTAGATAAATAGAACATTGCAAAATTGAGTCTAATACTAGAACTAGAAATACAAAATAGAAACTAGTTTGTGATCTAAATTTTAGTATGGAATGGAAGGTATGGGTTGACCTAGAGTGTATGGGGTGACTATACTTGCTTGAGACCCTTGGAGGCACCTTAGCCCCAACAAATTATGACAAAAATTATACTACCTTTAACTCTTTATTAGATCTTCCTGTAGCCATTTTCGCAACTGCACCACTTGTCACCTACACATAGAAAATAGGGAAAATGTTGGGGGAAAATGGTTTTCCTTAGTCAAACCTCTATAGAGGAATTAACCTTTAAGTAGAAATAAAAATGTATAAAAAAGGAAGCGTATTGTTAGTAGTAGAGGCTTGATAAGATGTTTATACCTTACCAATTGTCAAATTACTCATGAAGATGCTTTAAAGTGTCCTTGATGTTTCCTTTTCCTTGGATATGGGATAGGAAGAATATGAATGGCTTCACTAATGCTTGGATCTAGACATTACTCCTTGTCTTCCATGCTTGATACTTGAATCAATATGAATAATTTCCTTAATTATTCCTTGAATTGATAGCTTGAATGATTGATTAAGTCTCTTGATTAAATTCCTTGATTTCTCCCCTTTTAAAATAAGGGAGATACCTTTTATTTTATACCTCACCTAGCCATTTTGGCACTCAAAACTTGAAGGAGGCTGACGGGGTTTTGAAAATCCTACTAAAATTAAATGACCATTCTTTGATTCAAATTTGGGCCCATTTTACAAGGTATGGGGTGCCTCCCAAGGCATGGGGTGACCTATCTCACCCTGACCCTTGTGTTTTCCCTATACCAGCCAATCAAATCTTAAATTTAAATCAAGGTTCAATTAGGATATGTGGATACCTAAAACACACATGGAATCAAGGTTTGAAGTTAGAATAAATACAAAATGCCTCCTGTTGACGGGGTTTTGCTGACCGGGTCTGCCAACAGTCATAAGTTGTCATCGGGCTCTGGGGAAATTGACCAACTCTGCCTGCAAAGGTTGTCCAGGGGAAATAAATCCTCCGGGCCTCCAAGCACCTAGGTGTCGGGTCATGACGGTGCGGGTCTCAGTTGGGAGAGGTGACTATTTTCAAGGGGGATAGCTAGTTTCTTCAACTCATCTTCTCCAGAGATTCGATCAAAGTGAGGTTTTCCCAAGTGTTCTATACTTAGAAAATAAAGCAAAAAATATCTTGCAGGGTTAGAAGTATTTCATCTAACTATAGTCATGTTAAAATATCTGGAACATCAATAATACTCTGGTA
Source organism: Thuja plicata (assembly GCA_018584345.1). NCBI lineage: Eukaryota > Viridiplantae > Streptophyta > Pinopsida > Cupressales > Cupressaceae > Thuja > Thuja plicata. The sequence goes on from MU226446.1 coordinate 578,421, forward strand.
AACTACACTAAATACCAAGGAAACACATAACCATCAGCTAGCATTTTATCAGTAGAGGGAATAAAGAGGTCGTTAATCTACTTTAAGATGCCAGAGTAAAAGACATAAAGAACATCAAAACATGAAATACCATTAACTCAGAAGCAGGAATGCCAACAACATCATTGCCAAGAATTCTTCCTTCTTCATTAATATTCAGTCCAGCAAGTGCTGGTGCGTGATACAATGGCAGCTCCAGGGGAGCATCTAACTATCAAGAATAGAACAAATGGAGCATTGAGCTCTAGAACTTAAAAAGAGAAATCACTTTGCTATTGCTATGGACAACAAAATAATCAATTTCGCCGACCCTTGGAAATGGGTCAATTTCCTTATTTATACAACTCTTTTCTAACCCTAACCCTATTTACCTTATGCTTCAATAAAATACAATATCATCAATTGAATACAATATTCGAGGGCCGGTACTACCTGCGCCACCCTACAAAAGACCTGGAGACAGAATAGGTCTATCATGTCAGAAGAATAAGATAAGAATATACATCAGAAGAATCGGTCTTGGGAAGAGAACTGGAAAGGAGAAAGAAGGAAGTAGGTCCCTTGAAGACTGAGGCTACATGCCTCATAAATGGGAAATGTGGCGCCCTGTCTCCAACGCGCCAGGTGTACCCCTGAGCGGTGCCTCGAGAAGACCACCCTGTTAGAAAACCAACTGCCAAGTCAAAGTCTCTTGATGTGGCCAACTACCCTCTGACAGTCTTTATTAACTGCTTCTAAAAGTGACCGGTCGGCCTTGGGGACCAGGACATGAATCACTTTGAAGAATACAAAATTTTGGATCCGGGACTCCGGGATTGGGAACTTGCGCCCCAAAAGAATAAAGAATACTCAGAATAAAGAATGCTCAACACTTGAGTTCTCCCCGGCCCCCAGAGAAATCTCAAGGTTGCTTATTATCATTGAAGGCCTGAAGGAGGCAGGAAATGCCATCTTCATCTATCTCTCTTAGGCTAGCCCTTCTGTGCCTGGCCACTTCAACTTGTTCCCCCAGGTCTGGAACATTTCCTTTAAATTCATCTGCCATTCTTGCAGTGTCATGACCCTTAAGTATCATCTTGGTTAGTTTCTCCATCTGGGCCCCATCTATCCCCTCCGAGGATTGGTACCAAGATTTTGTTAGTTCATCAAAACTCCCCAAAATTGAATCATCGGGGGTATATGTATCTGGGCTAAAGGGATCAGCCCCGGAAGCCTTTATCACAAAAGACTTGTATAAATTAGAAGAATATTTCATAGTATTTACCTTTTCTTGCAAGGACTCTACTAGTTGCTTGGTTACCTCCAATGTGAGGTCAAGTATGGAGTGCTGAGTTCTTACAAAATCAAACGATTCCTCACCCAGAATTCTGGATTCAAAAATTATATCTTCTTCCAAGGTGAGGAGCTCTTCGAGCTCTACCTTCCACGCTTGGTAATTTTCGGTGTCACTCTCCCACTGGTCAATAAGCACTTCCGCTTGATGGATAACTTGCTGGGCCATGTATAAATCTAGGAGAGTGGACACCAGAAAATGCCGGGTGTTTCCTATCTGCAGGGCGATCCATTCGTCCACTGCCTAGGCCTTCTTTTTCATTACTCGCAGGGAGTCTATGTCACTCTGCGGTAATTATTTTGATGTGGAGGTTTTTGGAGGGGTATAATTAATGGGTCTGGCTAGCTCAGTAAGCAATCCCATAAGATTTGCATTCTTTTCTTTCTCGGCCTTGAGCCTCTGGGCCTCTTTTTCATATCGGGCTTCAACTATGCTTGCTGCCTCCTTAAGCAAGTCTACCTGGCTTTGCTTTCCTCTTTTGCCTAGGGACACCTCTGCAACATTGTAATCTGTAGGATCTACAGTTGCTTCATCAGCATCTGGGGGAGGTGTTGCCATAGTGGCAACAGTTTCTCCACCCGGCCCAGTTCGCAGAGTATGAACTGTCCAGGATTTCTTCGCCTTCGGTGGGGCCTGAACTTGGGCCATCATTTCGGCCAAGGAGAGAGGAATCACCAGAGCAGACTGAGCTTTTCTTTTCTTTCTCTCAACCAGCCACTAAGGTGGGAGAGGTGGCCTTCCTACCATAATTTTTCCTCCTGATTCTTTCCCAGTCTCCGGTGGCTGTTTCTCCTCAGTGGCATGGGCCTCATCCGTTCCTCTCCCTACCCTAACTTCTTCTGCAGCAACATCCTTTTCAACCTCCATCTCCTCAGCCTGGTCCTGTATGTCAATCACTGGATCTGGACCCTGGTAGGCTTCCTCAGGGATTTCTTCTCTAAACTTCTCTTCTTCTTCTTGTTCTTCAGCTAGGGCTTCTTCCTCTATTGGCAGTAGGGGAGGTATCGGGCCAAGATTTAGAGTTTGGGCCACTGTGATTACCTGCCTAAAGGTTTCTCCCAGGAGTGGCCCCTGGAACGTGGCAGCTAGGGTTATGGTTATTCTTGAAGGTCCAGTTCCCCCAGTGGATGCCATTTGTTCAACTTGCTTTAGTTGGTCCACTCCCAGAACTTGCATCTCTTGAGCCCCGAAAATAATCTCTGGCTCTAGCTCCTTTTCTTCTGCTCCCTACTCTTGTTCTTGTACTGGCTCCTGTTTCAAGTCTTCTGGGTCCACAGCCTCTTGTTCTTTCTCTGGGACTTCTATCCCTACTTGTGTATTGTCTCCTTGCAAATTTCTGAACTCATCGGTTGCAAATACATCAAAATCCTCCTCTAGAGGGGGACTGGCTAGGACCTCTGTAGGCTCTGCTTCTTTCTCCAGTTCTGGGGAACTGGAAGAAAGGATCTCTACTTCTCAGGGGAGGGATGCCCTTGACATCGGTACCAGTTTTGCCTTGGCCTACTTGATGTGCTTCCGCTTCCTTCGGGTGACCAAAGGTGGCCCCGCATCGGCTATTGCTATTGCTTCCATGGGATCCACCTCCGTTGCCTTCACCATCAAGGCTTCCAGCGATGGGGAGGATGGAGGACGAATTGGTCTGGCCATGAGCGGGGGAGTGGCTAGCCTCGTTATTAACTACTCCCTCATTTTTTGGGAGGCTACCACAGACTGCTTGATCTGTTCTTGTATCGGGACTTCTTGCACGGAGGGGGTTATATCTATTCTCTTTCCTTTGTCTGCACCTTGTGAAGAAGTCCCGGCCCCCGGGGTCAATCTTGGTACCGGCTGTGGCGCTAATTGTGGCGTCGGTCAGGGAGCTTGACGCATACTCCCGGGGCACACCCTTTTGAAATAGGCGTGACTTCGCTCGACCACCTCTCAAGTGAAGTCCTCAATCATGGGCCCCTCCTAGGCAGCCCAATCCATTGCTGGCAGTGACATTTTATCCATCCCCTTTTCTTTGTACTGGGGATCTCTGGTGGGGGCGGCGTCAGAGAAGCCTGGAGGGAATCTCTAGAGCTTCAGTTCTTACATCATTCAAGCTGTCATTCTGATATAGTGCCTACTCCGCACCTCCACATAATCCTGGCAATCAGCCCAAAATTCTTCCATGTGTATATAATGGGGCTCTGAAGCCCGAGGCATTGTTGTTGCAATTCTGCCATGCAGATCAAAATTTCTCCGCGCTAGATAAAATTCTTGTAAGTTGTAACTCTTCAGCTCATTGTCTGCCTCCTTCGCGGTGGCCAGACTGCATGTATAGTTCCCATAGGTAACTAGGAACGGGACGTTGGGGACCTTCTTGAGTGCAAAGAAGGCATGCAACTCCATCATTTGCCGGCAATACTCCAGCAGCACAATCTTGTCCCCACAATGCTTGGGCAACAAGTAGGGTTTCCCGGAGAAATAGGTGACCCTACTGTATGTATACTGCTGGAACTGGATATAGTAGTGCCCATAACTACTAACTAGCTTCATCGCCTCAGTGGATAGGCGGTATCCAGCGTCTCGGGTGGGTGTGAGCAGGTGATAGTAAATGAACAAATCGTTTACTCGGTAGAAACTGGGGAAGCTGGCCTCCCATTGAATCTGTGGGAAATGGTCACATGGTTCTTTTTGTCCTGGGCTAATCTCGAGAATGCCATCTATAAGTAGGCCATTGGAGTGGGACCTTTGCTGGGCCAGGGCCCAGAAAACATAAGAAGACATATAGAACTTCTTCTTCCTGTCCACCTGGAGGAACTGGGAGTTGACGTGATTGGAGATTATTATCGCTAAGTCAAAGAATTCTCCCTTGGTGGAGATGCCGAGGAGGAAATAGTACAACCATTTGGAAAACTCCTGGGCGGAGGGTTTCCCAAATACCCAGGCTAACATTATTATCCCCATCTGGATGCTCTCCTTGAATTCAGAGCGGGGGATTTCTATTTTCATTCTCTTTGGGTCCCTCTTCAGGGCCTTGAGCCAATGGGTATTCATGTATACCCGGGCGACATCTTCTAGTTGTGTAAACTATTTCAAGGTGTCAGTTCTTGTGACCACCGTGGCTCTATCAAATTGTGGGATACCCAGGCCTGCCTGGAATGTGACTGGGTCGAGGGACACCAGTGGAGTGGGGTATCCTGTGGGTTCTGCAGCTGCGAGAATAACGACATGGACAGAAGAGTTGTAGTTGGCTGCCAGTGTTAAGATAAGCTCTGGAGATTTCACGGAGCATGGGAAGCAAGCTGCCCGGAGGATTCAGAAACCTCCGACGGTAATTGCGAGTTGATCTCCAGCCTGTCACTGGATGTGCATTACCTTTACTAGGGCCTGCATTTCTGTCCTGGTTCCGACATTGGCGTCGGTCATCAGTTTTACCTTGGACTCACTCTTTGAGCCCATGATGCCATTATCCTGTACATACTTCATGGTGAGGGGAATTTTTTCCAGGGCTTTGTCCATCTTTGACTTTGCTGCTGCCCTGGTTTCTGTGGTGGTTGGTAATTTTGGGCTTTTGGGAGGAGATGATGTGGACGCTTCAGACATGTTTGGAAGATGAAGTCCAGGAACCTGCGAGACAAAGAAACCATCAGAACACATTTATAAAATTAAAATAGTTACTCTGGGGCCCGGAGATCTTACCACCACGACGTTTGCTTTCCTAAAAAGTTAGTATCATGCAAAGGTAACCAAAAAGAAAACACATAAAAAAAAAAGAATTTTCATCATACATCTGGGTCTGGAAAATTTTATCACACTTGGCAAAGACATAGGATGGATGGTGGTAAGAGGCCCGGAGCCCAGAGAAATGACCGTTAGCAAAGATGTATAACAAGGCAAGTTGTCGAACCCACGTGGACGCCACATGCATTGGCATTAAATGGATGCGATGGCGATGACGGTGGAGCCAATTGTCTGAACATGCGAAAAGGGAAAGCCACTTGGCTAGAATTGATTGTGCGCATGGGATGTAAATGAGGTTCTGATAGACTTCATGGAGGAGAGAGAAAACCTCCTGTTTAAAACCGGCTGGGAGCCGAGTTTCAAACAGGTGGTTTTTTGCCTCGAAGTGAGCTTGAAGGCGGAAAAACCAGAAACAGAGGTGACTTGACCAGATTGTTAAGCCACCTGGAAGGATATGAATAGAGCCAAAGGATATATACATAGAAATGGGGAGATATACAGAGCCTAAATTAAAACCATATACATATACACATAAATATACAACGCGGGACGACGCCCGCGGGAAAACTAGACACGGCAGAAATAGATATATACAACTTATCTACATATTTACATTATTTACAGAAACAACTTCTGCGCAGAGGGCGGACAACCCTCTGGCAGAGCCGACCCACCAACGGGCGGCAAAACTAGAAGACAACGGACCAGCCGAAACTAGGAAATAAAACAAACAGAAACAAAATGAAACAAAGCAAAATGGAAGGAAACCAGAGAGCGGATAAGCGGAAACACCAACCTGAGAATGCAGAAGGTGGAGGAAAGGAATGATTTACCGTGCGAGTTCTGCAATAGCTCGAGTTGTCAATCAGTCAGAATCACCACCACGGAGCACTTGCACTTGCCTGAGAATGACTAAAAATAGTTAAGCGCTGATTACCATAAACTTCCTGTAAATGCTCTGTTAATAGCTTTGGAATCACTCTCTAATTCGCTCTAAGTGCTCGAAGGTTTTAATCATGGTAAACGTGAAAATGACAGATGCCCTCTATTTATACCCACGGTAAAAAGGCAATCCTCTTCCTTCCAGCGATCTCTGGATAGGAAAAACCTCCAGACCCCAGGCCCGAGGATTCCTCATGGTGATATCCCTAAGAACATCACGATGAAGAATCCCGGAGTCTGGAATCCAGTTCCCAACAAAAGACAACCTCCGGGACTGGAGTCCCAGAGACAAAGCAAACAAACAAGACACAACACCGGGGAAGAAAACCCCAGAGCAAGAAAACAAAAAGGGAAAGAAAGATGGGCAAAACCGCAAGCAAAAGCAAACAAAAGAAAAAAAAAGGGGGACCCAACATTTTGCACACAAAATATAGCGACAAGGATGCAGGGCATAACAAATGGTGACTATCTGCGACAAATGCCTTAGTGCATTTGAGAACTAAAGAATCTCTGGTTAGCAAAACTGGAACAAGCCGCTTCCCGAAGCATCTGATAGGCAAAGAGAAACATATTCGAGAGAATCCAACCACATAGGATTTAGTCCGTAGTCTTTCATTAGTGGTGTCGTGTGTTCTTGGGAAGGAAATCAAGCCGATGACCTTCAGGAGGAATAGAGAAGGGGTACTAATCACATCGAACCAGTCATCAATTTTCTCGTTTCCCCTGGAGACTAGAGTTTTATCCCGCTTTTCCTCTTGTTATTTTAGTTATTTCTAGGTGGGGAAGGCGGTACTTCTTTCACCATTAAGCTTAAGCTTAGCTAATTTTAATGGCGGTACTTATTTCACCTATCCACCTGCGTTTAGATATTTGAAGAGGGGATAAAGCTCCAGACCCGGGAAGAATTCTTTAAAGTTTCAGACCTGGGTCAATCAAAGAGTACAACCGATCTACCCTCGGCGTGTCTGATTACTTGTTCCTTATATTATTATTTTGTTCACTGATTGCCAGACCCTCGGAGACAACACCCAATGGAGATTGGTCAAAATGTGCCATAACTCGTGAAACAACCCCAGAGACCAGGTCAATTCCACAGTGCTAAAGATAGATTCTAAAGTTCACCATGCCATAGACATTATACCGGAGGCCAACGTTATGCGAAGCATTCCAATTCCTGCAAGACAGAACAAAACACCAGGACCAAAAAAAAATTGAAAACAAAAACAAAGATGGCAAAAGAGGACTGCTCTGGAGGACAGCCGACAAGGCTATTTACAAGGTAGGGCACCTCGCATGAGGCACCCGGATGAGATATTTACAAGTGGGGGACCTTACATATAGTACAAGTTTGGACAAACTTACCTTATTTGAAATAGTGTTTGAGAAACTATCCATTAACGGGCAATGCGACAGGTTCCCCAGTCAAGGTGTTAAGGCGGTAAGTATTTGCTCCACAGATTTCTAAGATCAGATATGGTCCAAGCCAGAGCCATTGGAATTTGGTATGCTTTCCTTTCTTGTCCTGGGCCTTGTCCCACAACAGGACCAGATCTAAGATCTGAAAATCCTTGTATTGGGCTCTTTTATCAAACCATCATTTTACCACTGCTTGATGACACGTGAAATGCTCGAGGGCTGCATCTTGCTGTTCCTCCATTCGCACCAGATTCAAGAGCTGAACCTCCACGATGTTGTCCCTGTTGCTAAATTCTTGCATGAACTGTAAAACTGGGATCTGTAAATTGACTGGGAATACAGGGTTCTGACCATAAACTAGGTGGAATGGTGATGTTCCCAGGGCGGCCTTGATACGAATGCGATCCGCCCAGAGGGAAAATTTCAACTTTTGGTGCCAATCCCGGGGGTTTTTTTCTAACAGGTGTTTGATCACTTCAAGTAGATTTTTGTTTGTTGATTCAGCAATGCCATTTCCCTGGGGATAATAGTTGCTGGAAAATTTTAGTGTGATCTTCCGATTGTAGGTCCATTCAAGTAGCTGTGCTGAAGAAAACGCCGGACCATTGTCACACACTAAAGAAAAGGGCGTTCCAAACCTTGTGACGATGTTTTCTTCCAAGAACTTGATGACTACATCTGCTGTATTATTTTTTCAAGGTATAGCTTCAAACGACCGAGTGCAATAATCAGTAGCAGTAAGGATATATCGGTGGTTGGCAGATGAGTTGGGGTTGATCTCTCCGATGAAGTCAAATGCCCATTGGGCGAAGGGCCTAGCCTCATAGACTGGTTGCAGAGGCATTGCTGGGTTACGCTCATGATGTGCTGCGGTTTGGCGAGTATGGCATTTTCTCACATGAGCGTAAACATCCTTGAATATACAGGGCCAATAGTATCCAGCCCAAAGGATCTGGTGGGCTGTGGCATTAGCTGAACCATACCCAGTTCCAAACTTTCCATGGAATTCATCGATCACTCTTATAGCTTGGTCTCTATTGATGCACCGGAGGTACACTCCCTCGTAGTTTCTGTGGTAAAGCGCAGAGTTTTTGATCATGAAGTGGGTACTTTTCATCTGTAGAGTGCGGCGTTTGTGGGGAGGTAACCCCTCCAGGGATTTGTTATTTAGCAACAAGTATACCAAATCGGTATACCTGTTCAGCATAGATTTGACGGCCTGGTTCGGGATGATAGCATGTACTTTGCTCCAGAGAATGTAATGTCATAATTTCTTCATGGCACGAACCAGAGTGAAGGCCTATTTTTCTAGTGATGAATACCGGACTTCAGCGTTCTTGAAGGGGGAACTCATGAAAGCTATTGGTTGTTCTTCCCCTTCAACCTTTTGGGTCAACACTGCCGCAGTGGAATGCGGTGAAGCAAATGAATAAATGTAAAATGAAAGGGAGTAGTCCGGACTAGCCAGGATAGGGGCCTCCGTGATTGTCTGTTTGATCTGGGCGAATGCCCGTTTTGCTTCAGGACTCCACTCAATCTTGGTATCTTTCTTCATCATCTCATTGAGTGGTTTATCTATTTCTGCGAATCCCATGATGAACCGTCGCACAAAGTTGATCTTCCCAAAAAAGGATCGCATCTCTTTCTTGCTGCCAAGCATCTGTAGATTGAACAATGCTTCGACTCTATCAGGGTCTATGGATATACCCTTCTCAGAGACAATATGCCCGAGCAACTTCCCCTCGGTGACCTTGAATATGCACTTCTTGGGGTTGAGGGATATTCCATACCGGCGACATCTCTCGCAGATCTGAGCGAGGTGGGTGGCATGGTCACACCTGTCCTGGAAAAAGATGGTCAAATCATCCATGTAGATGATTATGCACTGATTTACGAGGCATTCGAATGCAATGTCCATGGCCTTTTGAAATGTAGCCCCTGCATTGATCAGACTGAAGGGCATTCTCCTATAAGCAAACGTTCCCCACTTAGTGGTAAACACTATTTTCTCTCTGTCCTCATACTTGACCATGACCTGGTTGTACCCTGAATATCCATCCAAGAAGGACATCATCTGAGATCCATTTACTATCTGCAACACCTCATCCAACGAGGGGAGAGGGTGATTATCTTTTTTAGATGCCTTATTCAAATTTTGGAAATCTACGCAAAGGCGGATCTTACCATTTTTCTTTCTGACAGGAACCAAGTTGGCAACCCATGTAGTGTGCCAGATTGGGAATATTATCCAGGCTGACAGCAATTTTTCTACCTCTTGATGGATCAGAGGCTCTATTAGGGGGTTGACCGGTCTTTGCTTTTGCCAAAAGGGCTTAGCGTCTAGTTTTAGGGGTATAGTGTGGGTCATGATGGATGTATCATACGTTTTCAAGTCTTCATAACCCCAAGTGATTACATCAATGTATTCCCGGAGAACCGCGAGAATCTTTTCCTTTTACTCAAGGGAGCAGGAGGTACCAATGTGAATGATCTTTTCTTCACCGGGCTGGCCGATGTTGACCTTTTCAAACTTTCCTCCCTCAGAGGAGGATGACACCTTCTCACGGGCCCGAGGGTCCGAGTCAAAGATTTGTTCTAGTGCAACTATCCCTTTTGGGGTGGTGTTAGTGGGCAGGTCCATGATCCCATCATCTTCATCACCCTGCCCAGTATCATCATGGTCTCATTCCTCCACTATCTGATCCTCAAAGACACTAACATTGGCCATGAAGGCCAAGATGTGTTGATCGTCTTCAAAAACCTGAAGGTGGGTGACATTATCTGGGATGGAGGGGGTGGGGACCATCTCAACTGAAAATCTTCAGAGTTGCAAGCCGGCCATTGGCTCAAGTGTGCTGGCAGAAAGGGCAAGGGCGTCTGGGACATAGTTCCGTCACCAGGGAATGAGGTCAATGCTAAAGGCATCAAAATCTTTGATAAGGCTCCAAGCCCAGTTGCGGTATGTGGCCAACCTTTTGTCATGACATGTGTATTGACTCTGGACTTGTTTAACAACCAATTCTGAATCACCCAAAGCGCGGAGGTGGGTGATACCTTTCCTTAGTGCGAATAAGAGTCCAAGTACCAAAGCCTTGTAATCCGTGACATTATTTGTATAGTTAAACTATAGCCTATAGGATGCAAGTAAGGACTTCCCCCGCGGGTTGATTAACTCTACTCCAGCCCCACAGCCTTGTTTGGATCGGGATCCATCGAACTTAAGGGTCCATAAGTCATTGTTTGTAATCTAGGGCTAGGGAGGGGTTTTTTTCTTTGGATTATTGCTAGGGGGCTTGGGGTCCCCTTCCCGGACTACCGACGTGAAAGTAGAATTTTCCTCCAGAGTTTTTTGAATTTGGGATTCCCGGGGAGATGGCACTGAAGGAGCGTCTCTCATAGGGGCGCTGGGTCCCAGGGAATCAGTCATAGGTTTCTTTTTTCGGAGGGCATCAAGGTGCCAGTTAGTGATCGAAAGACATGGTCCACACTCAAGTTATGAATGTTTTTGGTAATGTACTCAGCACCAAGTGCCGAATAGGAGTGTGGCAAGGGTTGCGGTGGGACCTTGAGAGTTAACTTCAACTCTCATCTTTTCTTCGAGGTCCTGGGCTCTCTGTAGTACGGCAGGATCTTCTCCAGGGATGAAATCAAACGTTAAGATTTCAAAAGGTTTGTACACCCCTAGAGAAGTCTCAGAGAAAAAGACCTCGTTGACCCTTCCAACTTCGGTAAGGGCCTGTTTCATCCGGGGTTCGCTTTCAACCCAGATCTTATTTGATTCTCCTTCGCAGGGAAGCCATAGGTGGGTGAAGTCAGTCAAAAAGTATCTATTCAAGGACTTAGACCAATTCTGACTTAGTAACATCCCGTAAGTCTCTAGGATGTCCACCACCTAGATATCAATGATGCTGGCTATCCTGGGGTCTTGGATGAGGTGTATCCAGACGTTCTTCAATTCCCCCACCATTTTTACAGTTGTCTTATCCAGCTGGATCACTACACCATTACATGGGGTGGGGTGGAGTCTGAGCTTCTGACAAATGGACAAGGGCATGATGTTACCCGAGGCTCCAGAATCTACTAGGCAATTGTGTATGTTCTTACCGTGTATATTCAGGCCTAGTAAGAAGGGAGGATCCTCATTGTTCCCCCGGAAGACAGCCGCATTAGCATCTTCGAATGAGACAGTCTTGGGTGGGCGGCTGATAGCTTCTGGGTTTCCTAAGAGTTTCAGAAGAGACTTCTTCTACTCGGGACAGTTCAAAAAAACCTCCATCAAGGTCATGGAGGTAGTGGTCTATTCTAACGCTTTCGTAATGTCAAATCTTCCTCCCAAGAACTGTCAATTTTCCTCTGTGAGATCTTTTGCTTGGTTAGAGCTAGGACCTTTTGGAGGCGCGGGTCGATCAGTCGCGTTATTCTGGGGAGGAGGAGTATCTTTGGTAGGAGGTGTGGGCGTGTAAGTTGGTCCTTTACCAGCCTGACTTCGAGTGTTGTATGGAGTCCGTGGGTTAGTAAAGGCGTTGGCCTCAAAGGGTGGGATAGATTCATCAAAGAATCCCTATAGTTTAGATTCTTCTTCATCCTCCCCGAAATTTTTGAAGAAGATGGTATCACAGGTGAAGGCACTGTGGGTTGTTTCTTGGATAGGAGGCTCTAGGGGGGAGCATCGTGCGACTGCTGCCTGTCCAGCTGGGAGATCATGATGACCTTCTCTAGAGTGGCACAATTCACCTCATTGTGCGAACCAGTATCGTGCAATCTACACCCATTAGTCATGGGCTGGAAGTCTGTGACTGGCATGAAATGTGATGGTCCAGCACCATTTTGGTTGGTGTTTTGGTTCGGGGGCGGGCCTTCAGCATTTGCATTGTTATTCCATTACTGTTGATTGGGCTTAGGCCCATTATTGAAATTTCTCCCTCTGGCATTATTGTTTTGTTGGCCAGAAAAATGTTTCCCCTCTGGAAATTTGAGTTCTAGGGTGCGTAGGACCCCGCCTTCAGTTGGCCCATGTCTATCGTCAAGGTGGACAACATTCGCCAGAGGGATTCAACCTCGGCGGTCAACTGAGTGTTTGTGTCACAATATGACTATTGTTGTTGTGGTTGGCTTCCTGGGAAGGCAGTAGTATTAGCCAGAGTCGAGGGCGGAAATCCTCCAGTTGTGGATGACTGGAAGAAGGGCACTCTGGACGATTGTGTCTGAGGTTGTTGTGTCTGCTGCGGCTGATTCCAAGGGAAGACTTCTAGACCTGGTGTCATCTGGGTCTAGGCTGGGTAAACGTACCGTGCCTGTTGGTCTATCAAGGGTGGCGGGGGATTCATCGCCATCGAAGGGGCACCTATTACCAGATTGGGGTTGTATCCCCCAGCATATGTAGTTCCACCGGGGATCATGTTGAAAGGTGTGCTCTGCCCAATCCCGCCCAGGGATTTGTTGAGACCTTGGGACAGCTCTAGGGCTAGGTTGTAGACTTTTGCCAAGGTGTCTCGGTCGCCCGCGGCGGTTGTTCTCCACAGGAGAGTGGCAACAAAAGGGTCCATCGCATTAAGATAGGTCTGTATGAGTACGTCTGGAGATGGGATAAAAGGGCCCGTGCACCGCTTCAGGGCACATTGGAACCTATGGTTGAATGCTGCAAGAGGTTCATTGGGTTCCTTCCTAATGGAGATGAACTAGCTGTGGGACTAGGCTAGGTCCACATGTACATGGAAGGCGGCCAGGAAGGCATCCTCCATATCCTACCAAGTGTTGATGGAGTTGGTAGGCAAGTTAAGGTACCAGTTCAACTCACTTTGTCATAGGGACAGGGGGAACATACGGGTCACAACATCTTCATGCTAGATCTCGTGTCGATTCATGGCATCTTTGTATGTCTGTAAGTGTTCTTCTGTGGTCCATGAGCCTAAGTGCTCATATCGCAGGTAGATCTTCCCCGGGTGAGAGGGTAAATCATTGGTTGCGCTCGGAAAAGTGCCCATCGGGGACCCGGTGTTTCTGAAATATGCAGCCATTGGGGGAACTATATGTTGGGTAGTTTGGGTACTGGTTCCCGGGATTGCCTGAGAAGCTTGGTTATTTTGAGGTATGCGAGATCCCCAGACAATAGTGGCTGGTGTGATTTTTGAGGTTCATTTCTTTCGAGTAGGGGGCTCGAGTTTGACAAATCTTTCGAGATTCGGGGTAGACCTAAGGACTCTTTCAAATTTAGCTAGGGAAAAAGACCCAATCCCGCTGAAGGCTTGTCTCCTGAAACTACAACTCGGGGAACCCTCAGAAGGTGTAAAATAAGAATCTTTGGAGGGGGATGAGTTCATCCCCTCCCTCTAGTGCCAGTTTCTATTGATGGGGTTTTGCTGACCGGGTCCACCAACAGTCATAAGTTGTCACCGGGTTCCGGGGAAATCGGCCAACTCCGCCTGTAAAGGTTATCCAGGGGAAATAAATCCTCTGGGCCTCCAAGCACCTGGGTGTTAGGTCATGACGGTGCGGGGCTCAGTTGGGAGAGGTGACTATTTTCGAGGGGGATAGCTGGTTTCTTCAACTCATCTTCTCTGGAGATTCGATCAAAGTGAGGTTTTCCCAAGCGTTCTATACTTAGAAAATAAAGCGAAAAAGATCCTGCAGGGTTAGAAGTATTTCATCTAACTATAGTCATGTTGAAATATCTGGAACATCAATAATACTCTGGTAAACTACACTAAATACCGAAGAAACACATAACCATCAGCTAGCATTTTATCAGTAGTGGGAATAAAGAGGTCGTTAATCTACTTTAAGATACCAGAGTAAAAGACATAAAGAACATCAAAACATGAAATACCATTAACTCAGAAGCAGGAATGCCAACAACATCATGGCCAAGAATTCTTTCTTCTTCATTAATATTCAGTCCAGCAAGCACTGGTGCGTGATACAATGGCGGCTCCAGCGGAGCATCTAACTATCAAGAACAGAACAAATGGAGCATTGAGCTCTAGAACTTAAAAAGAGAAATCACTTTGCTATTGCTATGGACAAAAAAATCATCAATTTCGCCAACCCTTGGAAATGGGTCGATTTGCTTATTTATACAACTCTTTTCTAATCCTAACCCTATTTACCTTATGCTTTAATAAAATACAATATCATCAATATAATACAATATCCGGGGGCCGGCACAACCTGCGCCACCCTACAAAAGACCTGCAGATGGAATAGGTCTCTCATGTCAGAAGAATAAGATAAGAATATACATCGAAAGAATCGGTCTTGGGAAGAGAACCAAAAAGGAGAAAGAAGGAAGTAGGTCCCTCGAAGACTGAGGCTACATGCCTCATAAATGGGAAATGCAGCGCCCTATCTCCAACGCGCCAGGTGTACCCCTGAGCGGCGCCTCGAGAAGACCACCCTGTTAGAAAACCAACTGCCAAGTCGACATCTCTTGATGTGGCCAACTAGCCTCTGACAGTCTTTATTAACCACTTTTGAAAGTGACCGGTTGGCATCGGGGACCGGGACACGAATCACTTTGAAGAATACAAAATTTTGGATCTGGGACTCCGGGATCTAGGAACTTGCGCCCCAAAAGAATAAAGAATACCCAGAATAAAGAATGCTCAACACTTGAGTTCTCCCCGGTGCCCGGAGAAAGCTCAAGGTTGCTTATTATCGTTGAAGGCCTAAAGGAGGCAGGAAATGCCATCTTCATCTATCTCTCTTAGGCTGGCCCTTCTGTGCCTGGCCACTTCAACTTGTTCCCCCAGGTCCGGAACATTTCCTTTAAATTCATCTGCCATTCTTGCAGCGTCATGACCCTTAAGTATCATCTTGGTTAGTTTCGCCATCTGGACCCCATCTATCCCCTCCGGGGATTGGTACCGGGATTTCGTTATTTCATCAAAACTCCCCAAAACTGAATCTTCGGGGGTATATGTATCTTGGCTAAAGGGATCAGCCCTAGAAGCCTTTATCACAAAAGACTTGTATAAATTAGAAGAATATTTCATATTATTTACCTTTTCTTGCAAGGACTCTACCAGTTGCTTGGTTACCTCCAATGTGAGGTCAAGTCTGGAGTGCTGAGTTCTTACAAAATCAAATGATTCCTCACCCAAAATTCTGGATTCAAAAATTATATCTCCTCCCAAGGTGAGGAGCTCTTCGAGCTCTACCTTCCATGCTTGGTAATTTTCAACGTCACTCTCCCACTGGTCAATAAGCGCTTCTGCTTGATGGATAACTTGCTGGGTCAAGTATAAATCTGGGAGAGTGGACACCAGGAAACGCTGAGTGTTTCCTATCTGCAGGGCGATCCATTCGTCCACTGCCTGGGCCTTCTTTTTCATTACTCGCAGGGAGCCTATGTCACTCTGCAGTAATTCTTCTGATGTGGAGGTTTCTAGAGGGGCGGAATGAATGGGTCTGGCCAGCTCAGTAAGCAATCCCATAAGATTTGTGTTCTTTTCTTTCTCGGGCTTGAGCCTCTGGGCCTCTTTTTCGTATCGGGCTTCAACTACCCTTGCTGCCTCCTTAAGCAAGTCTACCTCGCCTTGCTTTCCTCTTTTGCCTAGGGACACCTCTGCAACATTGTAATATATGGGATCTGCAGTTGCTTCATCGATGTCTGGGGGAGGTGTTGCCACAACGGCAATGGTTTCTCCGCCCGGCCTAGTTCGCAGAGTATGAACTATCCGGCTTTCTTCACCTTCGACAGGGCCTAAACTTGGGCCATCATTTTGGCCAGGGAGAGAGGAATCACCAGAGAAGACTGAGCTTTTATTTTCTTTCTCTCAACCAACCACTGAGGTGGGAGAGGTGGCCTTCCTACCAGAATTTGGTCTCCTGATTCTTTCCCAATCTCCAGTGGCTGTTGCTCCTCGGTGGCATGGGCCTCATCCGTTCCTCTCCCTACCCTAATTTCTTCTGCAGTAACATCCTTTTCAACCTCCATCTCCTCAGCCTGGTCCTGTATGTCAATCGCTGGATCTGGACCTTAGTAGGCTTCCTCGGGGATTTCTTCTCCAAGCTTCTCTTCTTCTTCTTGTTCTTCAGCCAGGGCTTCTTCCTCTGTTGGCAGTAGGGGAGGTATCGGGCCAAGATTTAGAGATTGGGCCACTGTGATTACCTGCCCGAAGGTTGCTCCCGAGAGTGGCCCCTGGAACATGGCAACTGGGGTTACAGTTATTCTTGAAGGTCTGGTTCCCCCAGTGGATGCCATTTGTTCACCTTGCTTTAGTTGGTCCACTCCCAAACCTTGCGTCTCTTGAGCCCCGGAGATAATCTTTGGCTCTAGCTCCTTTTCTTCTGCTCCCTGCTCTTGTTCTTGTACTGGCTCCTGTTTCAAGTCTTCTAGGTCCACAACCTCTTGTTCTTTCTCTGGGACTTCTGTCCCTACTTGTGTATCGTCCCCTTACAAATTTTTGAACTCATCGGTTGCAAATACATACAACTCCTCCTCCGGAGGGGGACTGGATGGGACCTCTTTAGGCTCTACTTCTTTCTCTGGTTCTGGGGAACTGGAAGAAAGGATCTCTA
>MU226446.1:607734-629550 GCA_018584345.1 Thuja plicata
TTTTTTTAATATCAATAAAGATAAGTCCTTTTTTCTTTCACATGTGTAATAGTTTAATTATCATTTTACAATTAGTCCCTCAGATATATCAATAGAACTTCTTCAAAGTGACATTTTGATGTGCATACTTCCTGATCTGGTTCATAGTCTTTTTTATCAATTGGTTTTTCTCATTTTGCATGGTTAAATTCTATTAATTGAGGCCTTAGTCAATTGTACTATCATTTGAGAAGTAATATCATTTTGAAATATCTTTGAACTTGTTTCAAGGTTGCATGTTCATTCCATAACACCTTTGAAGTGATAAGTTTAGTTGTAAAACTATCTCTGAGGTTGAACATAAGATTGGAATGATCTTGTCTCTATTGCCCATGGTAGAATAAAGCACTGGTAAAATCATTATTTGGATTATAGTTATTCAGTTCATTGTTTATATTTTTGTGATATATTATCTATCTGTTCATTTCAAATTACATACACATTTACTAAACATTATTTCAGTTACTTGCAGTATTTCTGTTTACAGTTCATGATATATTACTTTCAGTTAAATTTATTTCAAGTGCCTTGCCATACTTGAGAGAGAAGGTTGAAGTGTTTCTTATCTTCTATAAAATCCTTGTAACTTGAAGGATAGTTTAAGGTATAGGCCTACCAGCCTTGGTTCTGCAGAGCCATAATTGCAGAGGGTTCAACCTTTCCTTGGTTGAATCTTGTTAGTTGGCCAAATCAGTTGGGTTTCCCAGCGTTGGATCGACAAGTCCATAGGAAATCCAATTTGTTGATTTGAGCACCAATAGAGTGGGGACTCTACTGGGGAGTTGTTCAAAAGAAATTTTTTGTATTTTACCTAGAAGCTCTGGTGATATATTTAAGACTCTACTGGGAGAAAAGAACTCCAAAGATAGTAAGTATTTTTCTTCTGATAACAAGGTGGCAACTCTATTGAAAAAAACATTTCAGACAGTGACTCTACTGAGGGAGAAAAATCAGAAGGAGATGGTGGATATTTTTTTCAAATGTATCCAGCATTTCAAAGAAAGCCTTTTATTCCAGATGGTATCAGGCCATTGGATCTTAGGAGATTTCAATGCATCCCAAATAAGTTATCCCCTAGAATTTCACAACTTCTACCAAAGTTCCATGGAGAATGGGATGAATCAAAAATACAACACTTGGATGCATTTTATACATTCATAGAAGATTATGAGGTTTCTACAGAGGATCAGGTAATGCGAATATTTGTCAGGACGTTAAAAGATAATGCCAGACAAGTATATAAATTACTACCCACACAATGCATCTCATCATGGAGATAGTTTGAGAAATGGTATCTTTATAAGTTTCATGATGCTAGTGGTGAAGAAGACAACATGTGCTATGAATGATATGAAGACCAAAGTTGCAGCATGGAAGAAGATCCAAATTACATTGTGGAAGAAGAATTGTACATGTCCCCTTTGGATACATTCTTCAATTTGGAAAGATATGAAGGAGAATCTGCAATATATTTGTTCATGAGAATGATAAGGATTCATCAGAAAATACCTTCAAATATTAGGCCTTTTGGAAGGGAATTAATGGATAAACTTTGTGAGTTACGAATATATGATGATTCTCAACTAATAATTTTTCTTGAGAAAGTATGTGAGGAATTGAGAAAATAAAAGAATAATGACATAGAGGAAGAAAATTCAAATCAGGTTGAAGAAGAATATGTACATGGTGAGATTTGTATGGAGACAAGTATCAATAACCATGATGATGAGGAAGAAGATCTTATTAGTATAGAAGAAATCTCATATTTAATAGACATGGAATATCAAAAACATGTTGAGAAGAGTGGTCAAATTGTTTTCTCAATGCACCATGATAATAAATTTGATGGATCAGTACTTACTCAGGGGGTACTAGATGAAGAAGATGATAAATTTTAGGAATCAAATAATGGAGATGAAATAGAACAACATACACCATATGAACACAAAGAAGTTTCAGATGAAATCTCTCATAGAGATATGCCCGAGTTCTCTATATCCTTGAATCCATTATTTGAAGAATATTTTCTATGCAATCAAGTCCATCAACATCATGATAAAGACAGTGGGCCTAGTGATCATTTTGAAGATGATGAAACTCAAAATATGTATGGGGAAGTGTATTCAGAAAGTGAGACATGCATTATTTCATCCTATGAGAAGAAGTTGTATCAAACATGTGAAGATGAGATGGAATCAAACATACATAATGAGGAGAATGTGTTGAAGATTAGTTCTGAAAATTATCTGAGTATCCTATCTGATCAAATTCTTGATAAGAAGGAAGTTCCCGAATGTGAATTATCTCCAAATCCTTTTTGTGAAGAGAAAAAACATCTTGAGTAGAGGGAAGATTGTGTATGTAAAGGCATCCAAGTAGAAGATCTTAATCTAGTTACTTGTAGGGTTGATAAAATACATGGGGATCTTCTATTTAGAAAGGACTACAGTGCACCTGTTGAATTTTCTAATGGTAAACAAAATTCAAAGCGTGTTAATAAAGAAATGAATGTTGTCTATGAGAATGGTGGCATCATATTCAGGAGATCCAAAGTATTACATGATCAAAATTATGTGTTTGATAGAGGAAAGAATCAGTGTTCTAAGTTTTTCTTTTTTTCTTTTTTTTCGGGAGGGGGGGGGGCTGGGGCCACCCAATTTCACTTTGCATCAGATTAAGTGTGGATAGTTGGTTTTCTTCTCTAGAGATAGTTGGAATCTCGCTATGCTCATAGGGAGCATACGTCCCTAGAAAGAGCCACTGGTGGTACCCTAAATTTTATGAATTTAGAAGTCCCAATCCATTATCAAGAAGAAAGTTTCTCTGTACTAAAAAAATCAAAGGAAGGAAACTTTGTGACATAAATAAATAGAACTAACTAATCAAAGCCTTCAGAAAATGCTGGAATTTTGACCTGCTACAAAGATGATGCCGACAGAGGCTGAAGATGGTCGAATTTTAAAAATGTAAAAATGACCCAGTTCGGGAAATCAAATTTCCTATCTCTAGAAAAAATATTATCTTTTCACATGGTTTTTGAAATTTTTGACCAAAGCCAAATCTGAAAGTTAGGTAGTTATTTTTTAGTTAGTTTATTGATTTTTTAAAATAATTTGTAATAAGAGTTGTCTTTTCACCCTAAAGAGGTGTGAAAGCCACTCAAACACACACACACACACACACACACACACACACACACACACATATATATATATAATTTAAAGAGAGGAAAATACAATATAATACAGTTTCACATATTTGGATAGTTTTGGATCAACAACTGTAACATGGACCTAGATGTACTATTTCTTTAATATCAATAAAGACAAGTCCTTTTTTCTTTCACATGTGTAATAGTTTCATTATCATTTTACAATTATTCCCTTAGATAAATCAATAGAACTTCTTCAAAGTGACAATTTGATGTGCATACTTCCTGATCCGGTTCATAGTCTTTATTATCAATTAGTTTTTTCTCATTTTGCATGGTTAAATTATGTTGATTGAGGTGTCAGTCAATTGGTCTGTCATTTGAGAAATAATATCCTTTTGAAATATCTTTGAACTTGTTTCAAGGTTGCATATTCATTCCATAACACCTTTGAAGTGATAAGTTTTCTTGTAAAACTATCTCTGAGGTTGAACATAATATTGGAATGATCTTGAATCTATTGCCCAAGATAGAATAAATGACTGGTCTAATCATTATTTGGATTATTTTTATTCAGTTCATTATTTATAGTTTTGTGATATATTATCTATCTATTCATTTCAAATTACATACACATTTACTAAACATTCTTTCAATTACTTAAAGTATTTCAGTTTACAGTTCATGATATATTACTTTCAGTTAAATTTATTTCAAGTGCCTTGCCATACTTGAGAGAGAAGGTTGAAGTGTTTCTTATCTACTATAAAAGGCCTTGTAACTTGAAGGATAGTTTAAGGTATAGGCCTATCGACCTTGGTTCTGCAAAGACATAATTACAGAGGGTTCAACCTTTCCTTGGTTGAATCTTGTTAGTTGGCCAAATCACTTGGGTTTCCCAGCATTAGATCGACAAGTCCATAGGAAATCCAATTTGTTGATTTGAGCACCAACACGGGAAAATGAAGAACGAGGCAGTAAAGAAAAGAATCAACAGAATCTCATGCGCAATGAGTACAAATGATATGTGATCATAGGAAAAGGTATTGAGAAAAGCCACAAACACACTATAGCAAACTCAACACAAAATAAAAACTACAGATTGACCACTAATGGAAACATCAGACTGATCAAATAGGAAAACAAATATTTTTGTTTGATGGAAGATTACTGAGATCCTAAGATGCTCCTGCATCAGACACCCAGGGTATTTAAAATGTGATCCTCTCACTTTTCTAGGACCAAAGGAAAATAAAAGTGGTCAACCTCAGCCTGAGAAATCCATGATGAATCCTCCACTGATTTGTCCTTCCATTTGACAAGATATTCCATATAATTCTTACTTCTTGTACTTTGACCAACTCTAGTATCCAAAATATTCTCTATCTTATCCCTCTACTTCTTAGGATATTGTTTCCCAACATCTAACCCTTCAATGCTATTGCATCTGATTCATGATATTTATATAAATATGCACCATTGAAGACTGGTAATATACCTGGATGTCCTCTGGTGATTCCACTTCATATTCATTCATTGAATCAAATTTCCTTAAGATCTTACAAGGACCAAACTTCTTCATCCTCAACTTGTTATAAGTAGAAACAAGAAATCCACCCTTCTGCAAGTATACTAGAACCTCATCTCCCACTTGAAATTCCTTATTTATTTTCTTCATGTCTACTCTCCTCTTATAAAATTGATTCATTTCCTCCAAATCATGTCTCACTTCTTCATGCAATGATCTCATAACCTTAGAAAATTTCTCTCCTTCAGCACTCTTCTTAACATCATGACTGATATCCCTTAATTCTTCTACTCCCTTAGGATAAAATCCAATAACCACTTCAAAGGGTGTCTTCCATGTGCTCCTATTTACTAAATTTTTATAAGAAAAATCTTCTTGTGGAAAAAATAAATCCCAATTTGTAGGCTTATCTCCAAATAAACACCTCAACAAGATGCCTAAACTCTTGTTCACAACCTCTATTTGTCCATCATTTTGTGGATGAAAATTATAACTGAACTTCAAATCATCTTTCATCTTCTTCCAAAGTGTTCTCCAAAAATAGCCAAAAAAACTATCTATTTCTGAAACAATTCTATTAGGTAGTCCATGTAATCTCACAATCTTCCTGAAGAATAAATAAGCTACATGCATTGCATCTTTAGTCTTCCTCCAAGGAATGAAATGTGTCATCTTAGAAAATCTACCTACAACCACAATGATTGAATCATAGCCTCTCTGTGTCTAAGGAAAACCAAGTACAAAATCCATACTGATCTCCTCCCAAGTTATGACCTGTACTATCAAAGGTGTATATAACCCCAGATTTTGACTACTACCTTTTCCAACTTGACATACCTTACAAATCTATACAAAATTCCTTACATCCTTCTAAACTTTTGGCCAACATTAATTCTCACTTACAAAAGTCGCTATCCTGCTAAACCTCCACTAGGTTTCTCCTTAATCATATTATCTTTCATGGAACTCCTTAGTATACATAATTGACTACCTCTGAATAAAATTCCATTATGAATGAAATAATCCAACCACTTACTTCTATCGGCAACAATAGGTTCCTTACAAGCCTTCTAAGGTTCACTAAAATGTGGATCTTCCTCATACAAGACCTTCAATTCATCAAATCCCAATACTAAAATCTTCATCTCAGTCAACAAATTCCTCCTTCTACTCAAAGAATCAACAAATTTTTTTGACACACCACTCTTATGTTTCAACACAAATGTATATCTCTACATAAACTCAACCCATATCACATGTCTCTGATTCAACTTACCTTGGCTTCTTAAATAGTTCAATGCTTGATGATCAGTATACAATACAAACTCATTGGGTAAAAAATAATTTTTCAATTTATTCAAAGCTTGGATTATAGCATAGAATTCCTGATCATACACTGAATACCTTATCTTAGCATAATTCAACTTCTCACTGAAATAAGCAACATGTCTTCTGTCTTGAGTCAAGATAGCTCCAATTCCATTTCCACTAGCATCACAGTCTACTTGAAATACCTTATTGAAATCAGGTAAAGTTTACACCGGTTGTTCTGTCACCTTGTTCTTCAAAAATTCAAAACTCCTTTGTGTTCCATATGTCCATTTGAATTCCTTCCTATCTCCTCTCATGGTTTCAGTCATCGCTCCATAGATTAAACAATAGTTCTTGATGAAATTATGATAGAAACTATCCAACCCATGAAATGATCTTACCTCCCCAACATTCCCCAGTGCAGGCCACTCAAAAATGGCTTTTACTTTCTTAGATTCCATCTTCAATCCTTCAATATATATTAAAAATCCCAAGTATACTAACTCTTTCTTCATGAAATTACACTTCTTGATGTTTATCAACTTCTCTTGCCTTAACCTCTACAATACTTGTTTAACATGCATCAAATGTTCCTCTTGGATCTTACTTAAAATCAAGATATCATCCAAATACACAATGAAAAACTTACCCAATAATCTCTTCAGTACTTCATTCACTAGCCTCATGAAAGTACTAGGTGCATTAGACAATCCAAAAGGCATTACCAAGCACTCATACAATCCTTCATTTGTCTTAAATGCAATCTTCCACTCATCACCTTCTCTGATTTTAATATGATGATATCCACTCTTCAAGTATATCTAGGTGAAATACTTAGCCCCACTCAACAATCCATCAAATCAGCCATCCTTGGAAAAGGAAACCAATACTTAATTGTAATTTGGTTGATAGATCTTGAATCAGTACGCATCCTCCATTTTGCATCTTTCTTAGGTGCTAATGTTGCAGGCATTGCACATGGACTCAAACTTTCTTTGATCAACCTTCTTTGCAATAAATCTTACACTTGCCTATCGAGTTCTTCATTCTCTGTCGGTGTCATCCTATATGTTGCTTGATTAGGCAGACTAGCCCCTAGTATTAAATACATGCAATGACTAATAATTCTCACTGTTGGGAATCCATCAGGTATATTATCTGATATGATGTCAGCATACTCATTCAATAACCCAGTTATTTCTTCAAGATGTTCTTCCACCAAGACAATCTTCTTAGAATCCTTAGGTACTAAGGCAAAACACACACTATTATGCTTCATGACATCCAAAAAATTCCTGTCATCCACTAGACAAATTATTTCACTAGTACATACTTTACTCTTGAGAGGTTCCTCTAAAGGTAACAAATTTTGTTTCATCCCATTAGCAACAATAGTGTAAACATTCCTTCTACCATCGTCTAGTTCTAAACAAATTCTTCCTCTTTATAGACTCCTTCTCTTGTTCTCTATGGTATAGGATTCTCCTAGTCATGAAGGTTGCACCTTCCTCTGCTTGATTTTTTTTCACTAAACCAGTGGACTCTTCATCAACAAATGTTGTTCTCCTACTGCCTTCTACCTTCTTCTCAGAGTTACCTTGATTGCATTCAAAGGCTCTATGTCCTGCTTCACCACATTTGAAACAAGTGCCACTGAACTTCCTCCTTTCATCACTACCTTTTTCTTCATTCCAGTAGGAACTCCTTTCATTCATCCTATAGCGATCATTGTCCTTAACTTATGACTCGCTTCTTCCCTGAACTGTAGAAGATCTATCTCTACCTCTTTGGAATCTTCCTCCTTTGCCTCTTTGTCTTTGCTCATTCCTTCTGTTTAGCTTCTCTTCAACCTTCAAGGCCCACTTATAAGCCTCTTCCACACTCCTAATCTGCAACAAACTGATTTCATCTTGTTTGGACATCCTCAAACCATTAAGCTAACAAGCAACTTATTCAACCTCATCATCTATATGACCCGATCTAATGTTAAACTTGTAGAACTCTTCAATATAACTTTTAACACTTAGGTCTCTTTGCTTAAAGTTTTTCAACTTTCTAAACAAACTTATTTGGTAGTCCTCAGTCAAAAACTTACCCTTAAACTTATTCACCATCCTATCCCAAGATTTTATCTTGTCTTTACCCCTTCTCTGTCGATCTATCTACAAATGTTCCCACCATAGGGATGAATGTCCTTTTAACTTAGTGCAGGCATACTTTACCTTCTTCTCTTCATTAGTTCCTTAAAGTTTATTTTATGTGTCCATATCTATGATCCAATCTATCAATTCATTAGTATCTAGGTTGCCATGATAATTAGGTGGGTTGAAATGAGGTCTCATATTAACATTAGTCAAGGCTCTAATGAACCTCTCCTCTTCATGATTCAACTCCGGCTGTGCCCCATTTTTCTCTCCTTCTACTATCGGTTCCTGATTTTGTTCATCTCCTTCTTCATCACTTTCATATGCTATGTGTTGTCCTCTCCTCTGAGAAGTCTCTACTACTTCCAATCTGGTAGAAATTTGTCTCAACAAGTCTAAGACCATTGGATCTACATTCCTAGCTCCACCTCTAGCATTTCTCCTAGCCATTTTCACAATCCTTAGTAGTTGTAGGCCAAATTCTTTCAACCGCCACCCCACAAGAAAGCCCTAGGTAAAAAAATACCTGCTCTGATACCACTTGATGCAGTCAAGTATGGATAAACCTCAAGGAGATCAGTCTAATCCTTGCAGCTAATACAAAAAAACATAAACAATAAGCCAAGATGGATAGAAATGGAAGATCAACCTTAATTATTATCAGAAAATCATTTACAACAAATCTGCAACATGCAATCTCACATGCCAAGCATACATGCCTAATTATGATAAGAAAACCGTTACAAACCCTAGCCAAACTAAAGCCAAATAATCTTAAGAAGATCTCCCCCCTTAGGAACACTTCCATAAGCTTATGAAACAATCACACCACTAGGTCGGCCAAGGAAATATCACATTTCCCAATAATTGAGAAAACATGTTACAACAAATAAGTCAGGACTCAAAATCATCAGGTTCAACCTCCAATGTAATAAATAAGAGATGCGACCATACATTAAAGTCGACCTCAAACATTTAATGACCTGGCACAATCGCACAAAGAGATTCCCATCGGGAGATCGAAAAATGATCGAAAAACACACTGACTGACCAGGAAAATGAAGAACAAGACATTCATATCGACCGCTAACAGAAACATCAGACTGATCAAACATGAAAAAAATTATTTTTGTTTGATGCAAGATTGCTAAGATCCCAAGATGCTCTTGCATCACTATAACTTTTTAACCTTTAACCTACTTCCAAGGCATTGTGACTAAGATATTGATAAACTATCAAATTGGAGGTGTAATAAAATATATCGAGGAGTATATAGTTGATTTCAAGGTCCTATAAATAAATACCAACTTAGGAGGATACTCCTTACCCCAAGAGGACCTTACTATGATAATTTCTAGTGGACCAAAAATAACCTATGTGGATAGAAATTGAGGATAGGATTATTATTCAATTCAAATATTGATGATTATAGGAAGAATTTATGCAGTAAATATTTAAGATGAGGATACCATCCTTTCCAACATTTTACAAAATATTTACGACATTAACCCATAAATGAATAACTAGCTTAGATGTGTGTTTTGTCAACTTGATCATAATCTTTTTCATATAATAGAAGCTTTAAAATTTATTATAAGAATTTGTACTCTCCATCAATTACTAACTCACAATTACATTTTCAATATATTATAAGGAAACATCAATGATAAGACTATCGAAACAAGTTAAAATGGCTTCCAATGCACCGCTTAACATTAATACTTGGTTGAACTTGTTGAAATAGAATGAACTATTATCCATGCTATAGTACCATAAACCAAATTGACTCAACCGAGAATTTCACACCCATCACAACTGTATTAAAGAATATTGTAAACTTAAAAGGCAACCACAATGTAGGATGAACCTTATGTAGTCTAAGATACTTTTTAGAACCTGAACTTTAAAAGAAAATGGAAATATTAAAAGTATATAATTTCATTGGTTATAAATTAAAAAAAAAAAAAAAAAATTTTTTGTAAAAGTCAAAATCTTTACTAAATTAAAATATAAGATAATATATTATAAATTAAATATATTTTATAAATAAATTTATTATTACATTTTGTCTTTATTTTAGATTTGATCTATTGAATTTTGTAAGTTTGATATTTAGGTACTACATATTTGTATAGCACTATTCTATAAACTAGTAAAAATGAATGTTGTAATACGGGTAAAAAAGTGGTCATTTGGAAGTGCGTCTTAAAGATATTCCTATTGTCCCATTACCTGTTTGCTTTGACAACCACAACATTTGTACAATTGATCCAAAACTCTTGAATACTCCAATAACCACGCACTATTGATACCAATATACTTGCACAATTAACTCATAAATTATTTTAAAAAAACAATGACAATTAACTCATAAATTATTTTCTAATAAGAACATAAGCATTAAATGGTGCTCTTTGTTGATGCCAGGGATGCTTGTTTAAATTCCATTGACAGGAGAATTTAAATCCTCTGAAATGCACTGGCGAGCATTAAAATTTTCATCGACACAACCTGAAAAATCAGAAACGAGAGTAAAAGCCATATCTCTTTGCAATTAACTCCAACGAACGTACATGACGTAACTAGTCGAGCTTGGTCAAGCTCAAGAAGAAGCAACTGGAAGATCTTCACATTCAGATCTTACACAAAATACACTGAATCTGACTTTTGCTATTATTAACTGTCTTTTGCATGCAGGAACTGTGAAAATGGTGATTTTTTTTCCTAGGTAATTTTAATGAATGTAAGAGAATCAACAATAACAGAGGTGGTATTGAACTACAGTATATAATACGTGGTCTTACAGATTTCACAATCTTTATTCCTTACTGTCTGTGGCCAAAAACATTCCATGTAAGCTAGGCTGATGTCTTGGCCAAAAATGTGGCTGAAATAACTGGTTTCTATGTTTATTTATTTTCTGGACCGCTTGTCCTTTTGTTGTGCAGGTAATGGTTATTGCGGCACTATGACCATGAAAATCTAGATAGTTACCTATAAAAATATAAAATTCTAACAATTGTATCATGTCTCAATGTAATAGTTATGTTGATAGGTGGGAATGAGAAATTGCCACATTACAAAGGGCATAAAATGTTGGAATGAAAATAATTGTTGATCATAAAAGGTGCAATGGTTATGTTATAGGTGAGAATTTGTTATATCACAAATGGGTGCAATGGTTATACTAATAAGCTAGAATTGAAAATTATATTATGATTATGAAAATTTAAATAGTTATGTATAAAATTCTAACTATTGTATCATGTTCAGGTGCAATGGTTATGGTTATGTTGATAGGTGGGAATGAGAAATTGCCACATCACAAATAAGCGCAGTGGTTACACTAATGGGTTAGAAATGAAAATTGTCATTGTCATATCATAAAAGAGGTGTGAGTTATGCTGATGAATGAGAATGAGAAATTGTCATATCACAAAGGGATGTAATGGTTACATTGATAGATTGGAATGAGAAATGGTCAATGTCATATTACAAAAAGAGTGCAATGATTATGTTGATTCATGGGAATGTGAAATTGTCATATCATAAAATGGTTGAACGGTTAGACTAATAGGTTGGAATTTGGGAAATGGTCATTGTCATATTACAAAAGGAGCGCAGTGGTTATGTTGATTCATTTGAATGATAATTTTTCATATCGCAAAGGGTGCAATGGTTATGCTAATAGGTTGGAATGAGTAATTGTTATAGTCATATCACGAAAGGGTGCAATGGTTATGGTGATAGGTGGGAATGGGAAATTTTCATATCATAAAGGGGCACAGTGGTTCTTGCGGCATTCATAGTTATAAATGACCATGGGAATCTAAATAGTTATCTATACAAATCTAAAAATGTATTTGATTGTCTAGCATTTGCATCATGTGTGGGTGCAATGGTTATGTTGATAAGTGAGGAATGATAAATTATCATTGCCCAACCACAAAAGAGGTGTAATAGTTATGTTGATAGGTGAAAATTAAAAATTGTCATATCACAAATGGGTGCAATGGTTATACTAATGGGTTGGAATGGAAAATTTGCATTGTCATACCACAAAAGAGGTGCAACAGTTATGATGATAAGTGGGAATGAGAAATCATCATATCTCAAAGGGATGTAATGTTTAACAATGATAGGTTGGAATGGGATATTGCAATTATCATATCACAAAAAGAGTGCAATGATTATGATGATTGGTGGAAATGAGAAATTGTCATATCACAAAGAAGTTGAATGGTTGGAATCATAGGTTGGAATGGGAAATGATTATTGTCGCAATACAAAAGGAATGCGGTGGTTATGCAAATACATGGGAATGAGAATTTTTCATATCACAAAAGGGTGCAATGGTTAAGCTAATAGGTTGGAATGAGAAATTTTCATTGTCATATCACAAAAAGGGCTAAATGGTTACGTTGATAGGTGGGAACGATAAATTTTTATATTACAAGGGGGGTGCAATAGTTGTGCTAATAGATTGGAATGGAAAATAATCATTGTCATATCACATTTGGGCTGCAATGGTTATGTTGATGGATCGTAGTGAGAAACTGCCATATCAGTTCATTGACTCTCCAAAACATAGTGTAGCTATCAGAATGGGCTCCAAGAAACCTAAAGAAAAATAAAAAAAACAAAAGGAAAATACAACATTTCTTTCCTGGTGATGCAATATTGCTTCTACACCCTAGATGCTCCTGCATTAGACACCTAGGGTAATTTGAGAAGTGACCTTGTCACATCTTAGGTGTTCAAAGGAAAACCAAGATAGTCAACCTCTTCTTTTGATAGCCATGATGAATCTTCAATAGCTCATCCTTTCCATTTAACTTGATACTCTTCTTATTGCTTATTTTCCGTGCTTCTACCCGCACGACTATCCAAAATATTCTCTATATACTCCTTAGCTAAAGTAGGTGCTGGAATATTCCACTGTGCTTCTACTATTTCAACTTCAATACTTCATGATACACTATCAAATCTAAAATATTAAGTTCACTTGGAAACTATACTTCATAAGCATTTCCTGAATCATGCTTCTTTAGGATTCTACATGGCCCAAATTTCTTCATCTTCAACTTATTATATGTTCCCATTGTAAATATCTCATTTCTCAAATGAGCCATGGCTTCTTATCCAATTTGAAATTCTTTATATATTCTTTTCTAATTTTCCTTAGCCATGTACTAAATATTAATCTTACTAATATGTCTTTTCACCTCTTCATGCAAATTCTTCAAGTGTTCTACAAAGTCTTCAACTTTTGCACCACTCTTTCTCCTTTTTCCTCTAAAGAATTTCTAGGGCTATTTCCATATATACAATTTGGATTGGTGATTTACTAGTGCTCCTATTGAAAAAATTATCGTATGCATACTCTACCTATGGTAAAATAAAATCCCACCCTTTGGGTTCATTTCTTACCAAACATCTCAACAGGTTCTAGAAACTTCTATCACCACTTTTGTCTACCCATCAGCCTGCAGATGGCGCATTGAACTGAAATTCAAATCTATCTTCAACTTTTTTCCACAATGTCCTCCAAAAATACCCAACAAACTTAGATTCCCAATCTAAAACTATGCTCTTTGGTAGACCATGTAGCCTTACCACTTCTCTCAAAAACAATTTTACCCATAAATAGTATAATAAAAGAAATGAGAATCACCACAATGTAAGAAAAAAATGGGGTATTGGTGATCCTATTTCTTTTACAACATTTGGAAGGAAGATGATGTTGGCAAGTGATCAATTTTGTGTGATATGATTCACTTTTTGGTTTTCATTTATGGCAACACATATGGCATATTGATCGATTGATTTGGAGTTAAGTTTTGGTGATTCTATTCTGGAATCGACTAAGTACAGAGCATAAATACATACGTATTTTGGGTATCAAAGATCGAGATCAACAAGTTAAGATGGGCAAGCTTAGAGGGAGATAATATGGGGTATGTATGACCTACATCTAAGATCAATTTGATTTTGGTAAAGTTTACAGATAGTTATAGTGAAATGAAGACATGCGACAACAGTAGAATAGTGATACAGAGCAGTTGAACTGAAGCGATGATTTGGGGAGTATGACGTGGACTCCTCGAAAGCTAAGATAGATTATGATTTTTGATAATCTATATTTTGATTATGTAAGAGCGTCGACTATGTATTTTATATTTACTTTATTAATTGTATTGAGAGACGACTATGTAATATTTGGTTAAGAGAGTTGACTTGGTGAAGATAAAGATATATGTATGAAGAATTTTTGTTGAGCAAAGTATGATATGATGTACTGGTGGAATATGTGATATGAGAAATGTGAATGACAGAGCAGAGGTTTGACAGAGATCATTAAAGAGCTATGATTGAAACTATCTAAGCATTGAAGATTCTTGTTTTGTTCATTACTGAGAATATTTTGTAACATAAGTATATTGTAAGAGTTGTAAGCTTAGTTGGCCTCTAATAGGGTGTTGTATACCTTTAACAAGGTTGTATTCCTCTAACAAGGAATTTTACTATGTAATATTCATCTCCTAATAGGGCTAGGTCTCCTAACATGGATAGTATACTTTAGTGCATACTTGTGGGTACCATCCCCACTGGGGTTTCCCTTGGCCAGGGTTTCCTCGACAAAACATAATGGTGTTATGAGTACTGTGTTATTTGTTTATGTTATTTTGATTTTAGTATGCTTATGGTTTATATTGAACTCATTTAAAGTTAATTTTAAGTGCTGTAATACTGATTCACCCCCCTCTCAGTATTACCTAATCCTAACAATTTGTATCAGATCTTTTGGCCCTTGGAGAGAAAGCTTAACAACTTAAGGGAGATCAAAATGGATTAAGATAGTTTGCACGAAAACTTTGAAGCTCCACTTGAAGACCTTGATAAGGAAAAATTAAAAAAATGATGACTTGATATTCAAATTAAGGAGAAAAGATGGATTCATAAAGAAACTAAAAGAACAACTTGAACTTTCCAAAAATCAGAGACAAGACCTTGTGGTTGAGATAAAAGAAGATTCCAACAATAATAATTTAGATCATATGAAGCAACTGGAATAAGAGAATTACACTCTGAAGCTTGAGAATGAATCCATTGCTAAACAAATTCAATTGGAAAAGGATGCTAAAAATGAGATTGAAGAAGCTTTGAAAAATGCAAATGCTTTGATGGAACAAATGAAGAATGAGGCTGACCATTACAAGAACAAGTATCTAGAATTGGAGAAATACAATCAGATCATAAAAGGTGAACTTGTTGAGACAAATAAACCTAAAGGAGATATGACTGGTATTGGATTCAATGAAGCTCAATGTTCCAAGAATCAAGAAGAGAAACCAGATGCAAAGATTGATGCAGAAAAACCTACTCTTGAAGAACCTAAATTATAGATCAGACCTTTCAGAGGTAGATGCTTTGGTTGTAATAAGTTTGGACACATGAAAAGATAATGTAGAGGTAATACCCCTTTTAAGACTTTCTCTGGTTATTGTTTTAACTGTAATGCATATGGGCATAAGAAGGAAAAATGCAGGAAACTAAATCAATCTGGATATAGAAAAGACAGTAGAGGAGAACATGCAATGAAACCTACATGTTAAAGATGCAATAACTTTGGATACATTGCAAATTTTTGTAAGATGCAAGTAAATCAGGATAGAAGACCTCCTATATGTTACAAATGCAACAATCCAGGCCATATAGCAAAGTTTTGTAGGTATAATGGAGTAAACAACATAAGAGTACCAACTCTTAGGAATACACAAAAGAATGACAATGATACTGGTAAGAGTGTTGCAGAATTGAAGAGTGATTTTGACATTTGTTTCAAGAAAGAAGAGGATAACAACATTGGAAATATATTGAAGATCAAAGAGACAAGTGAGATATTGGTTCAGGGAGAGACAGTAGATGCTACTGGATCTTCGGCTGATGATAACAAAGTAGAATTGACCTAATTGGCCAATCATGGCCTTAGGGGGAGCATTCGATAAAGAAATCAGAATATATCTCGCCCCTGATTATGTGGATTGAGCTCTAGAAAGATTAGCTGTGATCATGGCCGACATCATGGAACTTATATTTAAGATTGCAACATCAGCCGATGCACATATTATGATCGCAAGATTTATCATTGACTGCACAACATTGAGTAATGTGAGCTTTATAACTTAACATTGTATAAAGCACCAAATGATTATCTTTTTCCTTACCATTTGATGAGAAATGACCTAAGGAGATCAAAGAGAAAAGAGATTCAGACCATGTAGCAATTACCTTGCATGATCGATCAAAGTGAATACTCAGAATTCAGCGTGTGAAAGGTATTTACATCATCTACTTATACAGAAACTATGGATGCACCTGTGATATTTGATGTTGTGGATAGACCTAGATATAAATTCAAGAGATATCCTTTCAAATCCCATGAAGAAGACCTTGAAGGAGCATTTTCCCAAACACCTCATAGCATCTTGCATGTAGAAGACATTACGGCATTTATCCATTGCAAGTATGACATATTGGGTATCGATGACATTTATACTGAAATGGAATACATTACTAATAATGGTATTATGAGAGATTAAATCAAACTTGTTAATTAAATAGTTTTAAAATTATGGATTTACATGAATTCAGCGAAGAAGAATGGTTTAAGATATTGTTGAGAAAAGTACATGATTAGTTTATTTGGATAGGTGAACAACCTGTGAAGATATGTAGTGAATTGATACATGAGATTACTGGATTGGAAAATATTGGAATCATTCATGTGGAAAAGAAACATGTTAAGAAGAAATTTGAAACCCTAGCACACTCAAAATGAGATAGGCGAGCTATGATAATAAATGACATCTTTCAGCAAGATGTGAGATTGATTACTATGTTACTTGGTTACAAATTCTACTATAGTAGTAGACCTAAATCTGTATCTGCTGGAGTTATTATGATGGCCTATAGAATGGTGAATGAAAACACAACGTATAACCTATGTGAAGTGTTGGCACAACAATTTTTGTAGAATGTGAAGTTTATAAAGAAGAAAATCCAAAACCTTAGATTTAGTTCACTACTAATGCACATATACATACACATTGAGCACAAATTTCTAGGAATGCACCGTAGTGGTTGGAGAACTAGGATACCTAATGGTATTCATATTTCACAAAGTTATCGAAGATAGGAAAACACATGGGTTGATGGATAACTGTTTGGAATGATTAAGATTCTTCAGAGGAAAATGAAAGAAAGATACAGGATCCCTGAAGACTTAGTTGAAAAATACAAGGATACAATCTGTTTCATAGTTGAAACCGATTGTGTATGCTTTGAGGAAGTAGTTCCTAGAAATAAATGGTGTTATCTTATGGGATATGAAGTGAGTTCAAAAATACTAAATATGGAGATCGAACATGTCCTGGCATCTGAGAAGAGATGGGGTACCTATAAATAAAAATCAAGTAAGGTGAGAGAAGAACAAAGCAAAGGCTCGAGAAAAAGAAAAGTAGAGAACATCATTCATGAATGTGGAGTCAAGGAAGGATTTACTAAGGAATATTTGAGGGAAGTAAAGAGGAAATTGGTAGAACAATATTCTAGATTGGAAAGTGCTAGTACTTCATCCCTTCCACATACTGAAGTTGTGACGACATATACTACACCTACTACAGTCCATGATGTAGACACCCCTTCATCATCTTTGAAGACCTCGTAGGCAGTCAAATTGGTTCCTAGAGTGAGCATTAGATACACCAAAAAAAATCACCACCTAAAGAACATAGGACTAAGAGAGAAGAGAAGAAAGCTGAAAGTGATAGACAAGTATGGAAGCCTAACTTGAAAATGATTGAAAAGAGAGCTATTGAGAAGGGAAAGTTGGTTACAATAGACAAATACTATGACAGGTATGAGGAATCTGACAAACTTAAGATTGAAGATATTGTAGTAAATCATTTACTTGTTTTCAAGAAAAATCTATTAGAGATTGAGGGAAGTGTACCCGAAGAATTGTATGGAAGATTGGAATAAGAAATAGTTAGCACATATTGAAGATGAGACTATCAGAAATCAAGTGATTGATAAAATTTTACCTGTGATATCTATGCAAGAAAGAGATAGAATATTCAAATAAATAAAACCATTATTGAGGACTAAGGCAAGGCTAGTGAAATCATGGCAAGAAAGTATGAAGATATTACTGAAAAGACTAAGAAATCACTACATCAAATATTTATGTCTACTATTCCTGAGAAGACTACACCTCCTAAGACTACAATGCCTACACCCTTAGGAATGGGAAAGGGTTCAAAAGAAGCTGAGGCAAGTACTGATCAGAAAAGCGTAGATCACATGCAACCAGATTTCTATGTTTCTAGTGTTCCTGTAACACTTGAAACTTTGCATGATGAGAAGGACCCTTTCAAAGGAAACATTGATAGTGCTATGGCTAGAGAGGAAGAACATAAAGAGGAAGTATAGAAAGAAATGAAGTAGGAAGAAGAAACAAAATATGAAGTCAAAACTGAGATAAACACATCTTCTATCCTATTGTTGGAAAGCAAAGAAAAACCTAAAGATGTTGATGTTGATCGCATGGATGCGAATGAGTTGGTGAGCTTAGATTTCACTGCAATTACTAAAGAAAAAGAGAGATCGGAGCAAAAGAATGACAAGAAGAATAACGTAATGTCTAGAGAAATTGATACTATGAAAAAAT
This sequence comes from Thuja plicata, assembly GCA_018584345.1. Classification (NCBI taxonomy): domain Eukaryota; kingdom Viridiplantae; phylum Streptophyta; class Pinopsida; order Cupressales; family Cupressaceae; genus Thuja; species Thuja plicata. The sequence goes on from MU226446.1 coordinate 626,640, forward strand.
TTCTTCTAGTACCTATTTTTTTCCATAACAAAGATGATATAGAGAACTTGAAGATGACACTTGATGAATTTGATGGTCACTATGAGAACCTAGTGAAGATTGCAGAAGACAAAGCTGAGAAGAGATACTTGGAGAAGAAAATGATTAAAGTTTGCAAGTTTATTTCATGGGACTTGGGCATTCTACAAATTGTTATAGCAAATTCTAAGACCCGTGTTGCACATGGAAGAAAGATATTCAATTATTGCATGAACACAATCAGACATGTTCAGAACATTGAGGAAATTACTTCTAAGGTTAGGGAAACCTTGAACAATATGATGGACAGTTGTGAGACCTCCTCACAATCTGTGATGGAGAAGGACATTGAAGTGACAAGAATTTTGGATAAGATAAATGTGTTGGATATTGAGAAAAGGAGAGTCACGACAAGGTTTGGTTTGCTGAAGAGTTTAATCACTCCTAAGCTATAAATTCTTGAAACCCACTTATCTGACATGGAGGATATTGTAGAAGCACTGAAAAAATCTATGCCCATAGAGTTGAAAGCAATAGAGACAACATAATTTGCACTGAATAGAATAATTTTTATTAGTCAGCTATTGATTAAGTCATGGAGTGCAAAAGTGAAGATCTTGGAAGATTCTTTTCAAGATATTATAAAAATAGCGAGCAAGCACTAGTATTATTATTTTTTATGCACCTTTGTCATTGTTGTCAAAGGGGGAGAAGAGAAGAGAAGAAAATTGGAAAAGAGAAGAACAAAAAATATATAAAAATATGAGAAAAAGAAAAATGATTAGAGGAGAAGAGAGAAGAAGAAAAAAGAATAAGGGAGAAGAAGAAGAAATACAGAGGAGATGGTTTTTGTTTTTGTTAGAACACTTAGTCACTTTTTGTAAAGTTTTTCCATCAATGCCAAAGGGAGAGATTTTTGGCAAGTGATCAATTTTGTGTGATATGATTCACTTTTTGGTTGTCATTTATGGAAACACATATGGCATATTGATCGATTGATCTGGAGTTAAGTTTTGGTAATTCCATTCTAGAATCGGCTAAGTACAGAGTAGAAATACAAAGGTATTTTGGGTATCAAAGATCAAGATCCGCAAGTTAAGATGAGCGAGATTAGAGGAGTTTTGAGGAATAACATTCCATAAGATAACTGAGAGGGGGGTTAATAAGTTGTAATATAGATTATTAAACTTTAAACTTTATAAACAAAATCTTCAAATGTAAATGATAACACAATAAATGCCAACACCATAACACAATATTTGTTGTCGAGGAAACCCTATTAAAGGTAAAACCCTAGTGGGAATTAACACCCATAAATAATGTACTGAGAGTATAGTATCTTTATTAAAAGATACTAGCCCTACTAGGAGCTTGTTACAACATTACAGTACACATTCCCTGTTAGGAGAAAGACCCTGTTAGGAGTCAAAGAAAATAGTAGGCTCACTTGCAAGGCACACTGCCCAAAGAAGGTTAAAGCCACTCTCAAGGATTTACAATCTGAATCAAGTGTAAAAATAAAATACACATTCTAGTGAACTGTCTGATAGCAACTGTCTTTGCTTGGTCAGTTCCAATGAAGTATCAACTCTGCTCTATATCCAGCAATCAACAAGCTTCATAGCTTCCACACATCTCTATCCTTATTTTTTCTCTATCACTACTTTCTCCATAACAAAAGATAATTCATATATACCCTCTTATAATAATTCATTAGGTCGCCCAGTTAAGCTTTCCTAATACATAATTAACAAGATCAGCCAATTAAGGCTTTCCATCATACAAATAATTACATAACTCCTTGATAAGATACACACACAATCTATATCAAGTAAACATCATTTACAATTCATCACATATACTTCCTGATCCATAATTCATGCTCACAATTAATTTCACATGCTACATGTCTGAAGTCGGCTAGGAAATAGGTCTTCTCTAGAATACATGCCACAAATGACATCATCAGTATCTAAACAAAAATCAAAATCAACCCTTTACTCTACCATATGTCGGCTCTATACCAGTAAGTTCACATGTTCTGAAATATCTTTGCCAGAAAGATATACTCGAAACACAGAGACCTACTCTGTCCAGAATCACAGTTACAGTCCAGAAAACAAGTCTTCACCAAATCAACTGTAACATCCACAGTATGCAACATAGATCCAAGGGACCTTAGGAATAAGGTCACCACACATCCTTTTGCATAAATCCAACTTTGATCATTCTGAATCATCGGTACAGTGTTCGTACACGCGTTCCAGTTAAGTAGCCAATTTGTCTTCTCCATAGAAATATATGTTGACATCAGTGACAAAACATGAATATCAACAGCATGATCAGTAACCAAAACTAATATCATCCAACAATCTCCCCCTTTTCCATTGACGGAAACATATGGGAAAATCCATATGCATCAACCCAAAAGTACTCTCTCTCTCAATACAATCTTCTCAATATCCTCAACACAAATCTCCCCAAAATAGTAGGGATTTTCACATAGATTCCTTCCCCCTTTGGAAGAAATGGAAAAGGGTGCCATAACTCATCTATAGTCTTATGTAGTCCCCTTTTTCTAAAATCTTCATGTCTAATCAGCTAGGTGCAAGATCACCCAAATGTACTCCATAGTATTCTCCTACGATTGTAACCACCTAAATTTGGTATGTTACAACCATAGACCCTATTTTCCCTAAGTGTGATCATACCCTCAATTATGTCCAAACGACCCTGTTACTGCTTGGCATAATTCTTCAAATCAAATTAATGTCCTAGGTGATTTTTATCACTGATTTATATTAACTATTATAGCCATGTAATTCAAATCAATTTCGACCAATCAAATCAAACCAAAATCAAATATGGCTATAATATTTAATTATAAAGGAAT
>MU226446.1:634078-654378 GCA_018584345.1 Thuja plicata
ATTCTAAACCTTGGGAACCAATGGTCAAACCTAGATGGTGGGATGATAAATCTTACTGTGTCTTCCACAAAAACAAGGGACACAAGACAAATAATTGTCTCAAGCTCAAGCACGTTATCCAGGACCTCATTGAAGGGGGTAAAATCAAGGTGGATGGACACACTACAAATGAAGATCACACAACATTTAATACACCATTCCCCAATTACAATCAAGGAGAGACATACAAAGGGAAAGGTAATGAGGTAAATTACACCTATTCCAAGAATGACAATGTGATCAATATTCTTAACATTAAAAATGAGTCTGTCAACATGGTCACCATCAAAGGAGCCTCATCCTCCACAAATGTTGTAACCCGGAGCCAAGCATAGGTTACGATCAAGGGACCCCCAAAACAGATATCTACACCCAAGGTTCCTATTAACACTATTCCTAAACCAGGAGAAAAACACGTGATCACTATTCCTGGAGCAAAATATGACTTGGTGGATCAATTGCAAAGAACTGCTGCCAAAATTTCCATCTCCGAATTGCTCAAAATATCCACTGTGCATAGAGAAATCCTAATGTTCCAAAGGATATAGATATAGACAAATTCCAATCGATGGTCAATCACATCTCAGCACCACATTACCTCCCTTTTCTGAGGAGGATGACAAATCATTGACCCATCCACACAATCAACCTCTCCATATCGAAGTTCTTATTCATAAATCCTATGTTAGACGCGTATTGATAGATGGAGGTGCCAGACTAAATATCTGTACACTAGATCTTGTTAGGAGTCTAGGCCTCTCAGAGTAAACAATTGACTCTAGAAATAAAATAACCATCAAAGCATATGATGAGGAAGAAAGATCCTCCCGAGGCATTATTTGTCTACCCATCAGGGTGGGACCAATTGAAAGAGATGTTATATGTCAAGTTCTGGATCTACCACTAGCCTACAACATTCTACTAGGGAGACCATGGATCCAGGAGATGCAAGCTATACCATCCACCTATCATCAATTCATCAAATTCTCACATAATGGAATAGAGGTGAAAATTCCCGTGGATACCAACTATGCTTGCAACAATATTAAAGCAGGTAGCATGATCCCACACAACAAGGAGGCTATGGATGTAGTTACTCCTGAAACTACCAAAGACATGGTCATGAAGGACTTTAGCAAGACATTGAAACTTCAAGAAACAGGTATGGGAGAATACAAGTTGGACTTGACTCCCTCCCTGACAGAGCTTCCAGTATCACCCAGATCCTATGGAAAACCATCATCAATATTCACACCTCTCACAGTACAGGCACTAGAAGTACACAAGGCTACCGATATGATAAAGGCATCCACATCTTCTTCAGATAACATAGAAGAGCAGGCGGTCTTAAATTGGCTTTACAAAGGAGAACCAGTGGACTCTGAGGTCAAAAATGTAAAGATATCCCCAGAACAGTATGGAAAGGGATATGATTTCCTTAAACAAATGGGATACAAAGGAAAAAGACCTCTAAATGACATAGGATGAGGGATCATTGAACCTATACCCATGGAGTTCCGACTCAACAGAGATGAAACAAGATTGGGCTTTAATACTCAAACCAACAAACCTACTTCCAAGAAGAGTCCACCTTCTGAAGTAGAGAGTGATAAAATAGATGAAATAGTATTAGACCCATGGATTTATGAGAGATTGCTACATATTGGTACAGAGAATCCTGAATATCAAGGAGAACACTATGTACCTAGTTTTGAGGTACCACAGGATCTTCATACTCCTTTACTAGAACAACCACCCATTCAAGAGGTAGGAGACACCGTAGCTACAATCACTCAAGAAGAACCCCAGCCATAGAATTTACATCCTAATTGGGGGCAATTAGTCACAATTACACATGTCCTAGATCTACCTCACTTTGATCTAGAAGCAGCTAACCGAGTCCATCAAATAAACATTGCTGAGTTTTTGAATAGATCTGATGATGATGTCACAAAATCTCATGACTATGAGTATGATCGGTTATCTATTGCATCTGAAGAAATTGGGATAGACGGAATTCACATGTTTGCAGCTCCCACAGCTCCTAGTAGGTGACCTAACATCCCTTTCAATGACACTAATCCTCCTGAAGTAGAAGAGGAGTTCCTTCCTCCAAACATAGACAGAGACACTGGAAAATACATAAATCTACAAGAATTTCATAGGCTACAAGCAAGAAGCCTCCCTTTACAAAGAGATGACAATGAGTTATCTACTGATGAGTCGCTAGAGTTTGATCCATATATACTTGACAATGACCCTTTTAACAACGATCTCACTCTTATAGATCTAAACATCGAAGATATTAACTTAACAGACCGTGTCATGTTGGTTAACATTTTTGATGCTAACACGATGCTGTCCTTCTCAGAACCTAACTCCCTAAAATTGGTACTTCCAGACCTCATTGATTGGACTGAAACAGATCCTACACATATGCTCACATTTTCCAATGACCACTCCCTGTCTTGTTACCTTAATGCTTGTGAACCTCACCCTTCTTCCACTAATGCAAGGAGCGAGAACATTTCATAGGAAGATATCAAGTTTCTTAGTCACAAATTAAAGAATAAAGAGAAAAAGCAGACTGATGGTGAAAACCACTCTGTGGCAGTATCAGATCCCAAAATAGTAAAGAAAAAAGATGTATCCGATAGTGAAAACCTCTCAGAGGCACCAAAGGATGATACTCTTGATATCCTCCTTGAATACTTTCAGGAAAGATCTTTGGTATTAATTGAACCAACAAAGCCAGTGAACTTGGGCACTGTTGAAAATCCTCAAATAGTTCATCTAGCGCAATCCCTATCAGAAGAAGAAAAGGTACAATTCACATAATTCCTGAAGGAGAAAAAGATCAAATTTTCCTGGTCCTACACTGATATGCCAGGGCTGGATCCCAATCTCATTATGCATCACTTATCTATAGCTCCTGGGATCAAGCCCGTAAAATAAAAATTGAGAAAAATGCATCCTCATGTTGCATTACTGGTAAAAGAAGAATTAGAAAAGTTGTTAAAAGTTGGATTCATTCGGGTCATTGCCTATGTAGCTTGGATCTCCAATGTAGTCCCTATTTCTAAAACTGACAAATCTATTAGGATCTGCATAGACTTCAGGGACCTCAACAAGGCATGTTCGAAGGATGATTTCCCTCTACCAAATATTGACATGATTATAGACCTCACAGCTGGCTACTAGATGTATTCCTTAATGGATGGATTCTTGGGTTATAATCAAATCAAGATTTCCCCTGAGGATCAAGAGAAAACCGCATTCACATGTGCATGGGGCACATTTTGTTGGAACATCATGCCATTTGGTCTAAAGAATGCCAGAGTGACATATCAAAGAGCTATGACAACCATATTCCATGACATGATGCACAAAAACATGGAAGACTATGTCGATGACACATTGGCTAAATCCAAAGAAAGAGGCACTCATATTGCAGATTTAGGAAAAATATTGGATCGAATGGAACAATTCCAACTCAGGCTCAATCTAAAGAAATGTGCCTTTGGGGTTCAATCAGGGAAACTTCTAGGATTCATAGTATCAGCTAAGGGAATCAAGGTAGATCCAGCAAAAGTAAAAGCTATTCTTGAAATGACTCCACCTCGTAATATCACTCAAATGAGGACACTACAAGGAAGGCTCCAATCTATCAGGTGATTTATGTCCCAACTTGCAGATAAGGCACAACCCTTTACTAAGCTACTACATAAAGGGGTTACATTCAACTGGGATGATAACTATGAAACCAACTTCAGAGAATTAAAGGCATATCTGGCTTCACCACCAATTCTTATGGCACCTATTCATGGAAAACCCTTGTTCCTATATATTTCAGCTACAACTACATCACTAGGAGTATTACTAGCACAAGAGGATGAAACAAAGAAAGAGTGAGCTATCTACTACATTAGTAGAACTCTAGTCGCTTATGAGCTCAATTATAGAATTATTGAGAAAGCATGCTTAGTAGTTGTCTTCGCATCACACAAATTAAGACACTACATGCTCTTGCACACAGTCAAGCTCATAGCTAAGATCAATCCTCTGAAGTATCTTTTAAGCAGAATAGCATTAACAAGTCATTTGGAAAAATGGGTCCTCATTCTAAGTGAGTTTGACATTGAATATGTTGAATGGAGGGATATCAAAGGATAGGTACTTGCAGATCAACTAGCTGATTCATCGCTCTAGGATAATACACCATTGCTAATTGAATTTCCTGATAAAACAATCATGCATCTCACTGAACATTCATGGAAGATGTACTTTGATGGGTCATTTACTCAACAAGGATCTGGAGCTGGGGTTCTCTTCATTACTCCACAAGGATATAAGATTCCCAAATCTTAAAAATTAATGTTGCCATGCACCAACAATATCTCAGAATATGAAGCATTGGTCAATGGTCTCAAGCTCACCATAGAATGGAAGATCATTGATCTACACATATATGGTGACTCCCAACTAGTTATCAATCAAATCAATGGGGAATATCAAACAAAAGATGAAAAATTGATGCCCTACAAACAACTAGTTGATGTTTTGAAGAAATACTTTGTCTTCATCACCTTTCAGCAGATACCAAGGTCAGAGAATAAAGCAGCAAATGCTATGGCTACCCTGGCATCCATGTTACAACTGGAGGAACAACAATTCCTCTATGACTTCTTGGTGGAAGAAATATCCTATCCTACCTTTGCCAATCCAAAATACCAAGTAATTTGTGCCTTAAATACTCCTGATCAATCCTGCTATGCCAGTATTATTGCCTATCTTTCAGACCAAACCCTTCCCACCAATCTATCTAGAAATGAGAAACACTCCCTGATTAGGACAGCATCGCGTTACATCCTCATAACTAACAACCTATATCGACGTAGTCTCGATAGTACACTTCTTCGATGTTTAGAACTAGAAGAGTCTGATCTAGCTTTAAAAGACATCCACAAAGGTGTAAGTGGATCACACTTGAATGGCTTTTCATTAGCTAAAAAGCTGCTTCGAGTAGGCTATTATTGGCTTACAATGGAGAAAGATGCTATTCAATTTTCCAAAGCATGTCTTAAATTCCAAACACATGGAAACCTCATCCATGCTCCTGCCAGAGAATTGATACCTTTCATAACACATTGGCCATTCCAGCAATGGGACTTTCACTTGGTTGGATAGATATATTCCAACTCTTCAAATGGACACAAGTTCATCATTACAGCCACTAAGTATTTCACAAAGTGGGTCGAGGCTGTGCCGCTAATCAAAGCCACTGGAAAATAGGTGGCTATGTTCATTTTAAATTACATTATTTGTAGATATGGGATACCCTCTTCAATTGTGACAGACAATGGGGGTTAATTTAAAAACCAAGACATTGATGACCTCTGTGAACAGTTTCACATTACTCAACATTGCTCTTCGGTCTATTATCCTCAAGGTAATGGAAAGGCTAAGGCATCAAAGAAAAACATTCTCAAAATCCTACACAAAATTGTGAGCAAGTCTGGCAGAGATTGGAATTTGCAACTAAACCTGGCACTATGGGCCTACAAAACAAGCATCAGAACACCAACTGGAGCCATGCCATTTTCTCTGGTCTATGGCACTGAGGTAGTACTACCTATTGAGCTTGAGATCCCATCTTTGTGGATATCTTTACAAGGACTGGTTACTGATGAATAGTACCACATTGATCGGATAAATTCTCTAGACCTACTGGATGAGTGCAGGCAACAGACGTTCAATCACCTCAAAGTGTACCAAGAAAGAATGTCCAAAGGTTACAACAAGAAGGTTAAAACACACAAGTTTGAAGTGGGAGACTTTGTCCTGAAAGAGAATCCTAAGAACCAGCCTAACAGAGAATAGAAAGGAAAGTTTGAACCTAACTGGCTAGGGCCTTATGTTATCATGACTACTTTTGGGACTGGAGCCTATCAGTTAGCTACACCTGAGGGAGATGTTCTTCCAGATCCTATCAACACTCTACATTTGAAGTGATTCTATGCTTAATATTTGGCTAGCAGAGCCTGTACAACAAAAAGTTCTTGCAAAATGCCAAAAACATTCAGAAAATTGATCCTGAAGAAATCCAAAAATAGTGAAAAAGGTTCTTCGAAATGGGTATCCTTGGTGGAAACCTGGTAAATAGGCACCTTGATACTACAAAAACATTCAAAAAAGAAAAAATAGCAAAAAAATTGAAAAAGAGACAAGTGCCTTGGTGAGCACCTGGTCAAACAGGCATCTTTGTAGCAAAAAGAAAGAAAAAGACTCTTGCCAAGAGGTGAAAACCTGGCAATCAGGCATCACTTGTATTCTGCGCTCCATCTATCACTGCACTACTAATACTAGGCCTTCATAATTTTTCCTGTACTCATACGCTAACTTCGTATTCCTACATGACGGTCTTATCCTCGGTTGGGATTTTTTTATCTTTACATCTTAGGAATAAGTCATTCTGCACTGGGGGCATCTTTCTTGGTATAGTTAGTTACGATTGCTAGGTTTCTCTAGGCTGGTTTGCCTCACAAACACAATGTTTTTCAACACATGCAAAAAATTTCACTTTCCCAAAAACTAAAATATCTTTTCAAAACATGGGACATGACATTAACATTCACCAAAGCTGTCTTGGATCATAGATATGAATGAATGATCCTATCAAGGCACAGACATGGAACACCATATTGCTTATATTCTAAATATCTGATTGATGAATCTTTATTGTATTTGACAGATGAATGAACAAGTACTACTTAAATGCACAGTTTGATAAATGGTTTGATTATGATTCTTTAATGTCCTGATGATGTTTTCAACTAAGGGCATCTAAGTAATTATGAATTTTATCTAATTGATTCTCACTTGATGATTTATTATGTCTTCTTAGTTACTCAAATGACGTCTGTGCAAAGACAAAGAGTCACAAGGATAGGGGGCATAATGTTTTCTTGATTTTCTGTGTAAGGTGATTATTTCATATAATCCTATAAATTTCACCTAACTTGGATGTTTATGATAAGAGATGCTACTATGGGTAGATAGCCTCATATATCTCAATCTTTGTTATGTGTAAACTACGGTGAGTTTGACACAATTTCCTTGTCTATTTTATGATCCAGATTCTCACTAAGGTATACGAATCATAATGTACCCAAGGATATAAATTTTCAAGGTCATTGCAGGTCCAATATCTTTCCTTAATCAGAATCTGGTATATTAAAAGGAAGGTGACTCTCTTGTTATCCTGGCTTCTATGCCTTGATGCCTAAGTCTATTTTTGACATTCCAATAAAATATAGTATTCATATCATCATAATATCAGTGGGTATTAGTGATGTTTGTGCTATCCAGTGGTATCCATTCCAAAAGTGCCCAATGATGATAAAAATGGTGCAATATTTGCTAATCAGTGACAAGTCCTAAGAGTCTGCATATAGCTGCATTTATAGATTGCATGATGCATTTGTCAACAGAAATAATCACAGCATAAGGAATTTTGAGCTCAAAAATGCTTTCTATCTTCTTCCAAAAATCCAAGTTGATTACTAATACCCATGCTTCCTGAAATCTTTGATCTATCGGGAACAAAATCGAACTCACTCATATTTTCACATAATTAACTTGATAATCGTGTGTTTATTTTTAAACACACCTTCTTGTACTTCACTCTTTCTAGCCTTATCGCTTCTTGCAAGTGCTCTATTCTCTACAACTGAGGGATTTTATTCCTTCGATTTCATTCCTGAGGGGGCATGGTCACACTATCATCAATTAAATTTTTGCTCAAAACTGCATTAAAAATGACTTCGTTATCAAACAAACTAGGGGCATAACAGTTTTTTGACTAAAGTCAGAACTATTGGATAGAAACATTTGGTTCTCATAAGCTGGATATCTTATGTTTCCTCATTTAAAAGATTTTTAAAGCTCCTGGCAGCTTCATACTGACTTTTGGACGACAACTAAGTTCAGAATCAGTATTATCAATTTTCGGATGACAACCAAGTTCAGAATTGGTATTTTTAAAATCTTTTGTTGATCTCTAGATGAAAACCAAGTTCAAAATCAATTCTATCAGTTTATTTTAATCAAAGAGTGAGACTGATCTGATCAACATTTCGTTTGACAACCAAGAACGAGATTCTCAATCTTTTTGAAGTCAAAATCAAAAACTTTCTTTGAATCAATGCGCTGCTTGCACATCAATTCAAAGAGGGGCAAATGTAACCACCTAAATTCGGTATGTTACAACCATAGACCCTATTTTCCCTAAGTGTGATCATACCCTCAATTATGTCCAAACGACCCTATTACTGCTTGGCATAATTCTTCAAATCAAATTAATGTCCTAGGTGATTTTTATCACTGATTTATTTTAACTATTATAGCCATGTAATTCAAATCAGTTTTGACCAATCAAATCAAACCAAAATCAAATATGGCTATAATATTTAATTATAAAGGAATTAAATAAATCCCAAAATCAAATACCCACTTGCAAATAACCTATTTCCCCTAGCCTATTTAATTTAATTAAAATGGCTATAGTCCCCTAATTATTAAAAAAGTAATTTTATTATTTAAATAATTATTTCCTATATTTCTAAATGAATTAAATAAGTTTATTTCATTTATTAATATTCCCCTAAACCCCAACCTAACCTATCTCAACCACTTCTACCCTGGGTTCTAACCCTTCATAACCCATTCACCCATGCTAATCTAATCCTAATCCTAAATTCTACTCTAACCCACCTCCTAATGTTGTCACATTCCATTAAGGAATACTTAGCAACTCAACCCATTTGAGAAAGTCTACTTTCTCAAGCTGGACTTTCTTAAAGTCCATATTCTCAAGCCTTTCTCCCATGCTTCATTAAGGCCCTCATTAATATGAAGACCTTAAGCCTATGTCTCTCACAAGCCTTATTAATGCCTTGGGCATTAATGGCTCTTACATATTCATTTATGAGTCTCCTAATTCATAAATGAACCTTGTCCCCTCTCTTTCTCTCTCTCCCATTTTGCTATAAATAGAAGCCTATTTTGAGAGCAAAAAAGCCTTCACATTAGATCAAAAATATATTTTTATCCTGTTAGATTCATCCTAGATTCACATTTCACTCACCATTTCATGCTAGTTCATTGTTTCTATTTCATCTTTTAAAGCTAGATCACATGCTTTTTCATCTTTTTAGCTTAAATTTGGATCAAATCCTTCATGCTAGAATAGTATTGGTCACTGATTCGTAGCATATTTTGAGGGCTAAATATGCAACTAATCACACTCTTTCTAGTTAGAAGGCAATAGGCCGATATTAGTGGTTTTTAACATTTTATCTAACCATTTGAACTAATGCAATGACCTATTGAGTGTGTGATGTTTTCAACAGGTACCCATTTACACACACACATCGATCACTCCCCCTAAGTAGTAGATCCATACATCAAGTCCAAAGAATGATATAGCTCTAAAAATCCATTGGAATGATGCATATCTACATCATTTTAGTCTTCACTAGGAGGGGCCATCACCCCAAGAATGCCTCTAAGATATTCAAAAGCATCTTTTGGAAAAGGTTTAGTAAATATATCTGCTATTTGTTCCTTGGTGCTAATATACTCCAGTTTAATCTCTTTATCTGCTACCTTCTCCCTCAAGAAATTATACCTGATAGAAATATGTTTAGTCTTTGAATGCATTACAGGATTCTTTGACATATTCACTATGTTGGTGTTATCACATTGGATAATCACTGGTTCTTTGAAATTTTTTCCAATGTCCTTCAACATTTGTTTCATCCAAACGACTTGTGTATAGTTTATTGCAACAAAAACATACTATGACTCAGTAGTAGATTGACCAATACAGTTCTACTTCTTACTCAACCAAGAAACCAACCTTTTCCCAAGGAAAAATGCCCCACCACTTGTACTCTTCCTGTCATCCACATTACCTACCCAATCAGCATCAGTAAAATCCTGTAATGTAAAATCATCAATTTTTTCATACCATAATCCATATTCTACTATCCCTTTTAAAAATCTAAAAATTCATTTTACAGTAGAAAAATGTGTCTCTTTAGGATCTGCCTAATATCTAGCCACAATTCCAACTGCATTCATAATATCTCATCTAGTGTGTGTTAGATATTTTAGACCTCCAATCATTGATTTGTACTTAGTTTGAACAAAAATTTGAGTTATTGGCAAGTAATCAATTTTGTGTAAATGTGATTTACTTTTTGGTTGTCATTTATGGCAACACATCTGGGTTTCAGACCGATTCTAGAAAATATGAGTTTTGGTGATTCAAAAATTGACTAAGTGTAGAAGTAGAGATACATAAGTGTTTTGGGTGTCAAAGATCAAGATCAATGATTTAGGGAAAGTGAGATTAGAGGAAGATAGTATGGGGTATGTATGACCTCCACCTAAGATCAATTTGGTTTTGGTTGAGTCTATGGTGAGTTAGACAGAATCTAAGACAGACAGACTGCAACAGAACAATGAAATAGAGTAGTTTGACAGTAGCAAAGATTGAGGGAGTATGGCTTGGACTCCAGAAAATCAAAGTTGTATTTTGGTTTTTGATAACCTCCACATCAACTATGAAAATGTGCCAACTATGGTCTTAATTTTTACTATATTAAATCTATTTTGTATTGAAGTCTGACTTAGTAATATTTGTAATATTCATACTAAGAGTTGACTTTGTAAAGTTGTGAGATATATATGTAAGATCATTTTGATAAAGGTTGTGATTGAGTTGCAAGAGAGTTTGTTGGAAATTAGGATGAGTTATTGAGAGAATAGAAGAGTAGAGAATGGAAGAGATCAATGAAGAACTATGAAGGAACTATTTAAGCACCAGTGTTGCTTTTTTTTGTTCATGACTAAGAACACTTTGTAAGCTGAATTATATTGTAAGAGTTGTAAGCTCAATATGCCCCTAACAGGGTGTTGTGAACCTTTACTAGGGTTGTTATTCCTCTAACAAGAAAATGTACTATGTAATATTCAGCTCCTAATAGGGTTAGGTCTCCTTACAGGGACATTATACTTTAGTGCATGCTTGTGGGTACCATCCCCATCGGGTTTTTCCCTTGGCCAGGGTTTCCTCAAAAAAAGATATGGTGTTATGAGTATTGTGTCATTTTCTTATGTTCTTTTCTTTACAACAATTTTATGGTTAATATTTAATTGGTTGAAGAATTTAATAAAGTACTATAATACCGATTCACCCCCCCTCTCAGTATTATCTAATCCTAACATGAGTCTCATCACTTTTAGTCAGTTTGTTTCCTATTACCATGGGTGTTCCAACAGGTTTACAATCTTCCATCCCAAATTTATTCAACATTTTCTTAAAATACTTGGTATAAGATATAAAAATGGCATTCTTACTCTAATTAATTTGCAAACCAAGAAAATATTTCATCTCACCAATCATTGACATTTCAAACTCATTCTCCATTTCTTTAGAAAACTTCTTACTCATTTTATCATTGCCTCCAAAAATGATATTTGTGTGTGTAAGATTAACACCTTCATGAAATTAGGATAATAAGCAATAACTCTATGGAAAGAAAAATGCTATTTAATCTAAGAATTGAAGCTAAAAATCCATATCATCTCATGGTTCTCTATCTAAGCTTTGTTAAGAGAGCTCTCAGTCTTAATCTCTCTCAAGGACAATCCTAGAATGAGAAATAAATGATAAACAATTCTCAAATCTAGCTTAAAATGCTCAAAATGCTCCAAGATGTGTTAGAAAATAACAAATGCTCCTAAACATGATATACTAAATGCTATGCAAATGCTGAAATATGATCAAAAGCTCTCAAATGCTCTCCAAATTATTATAATAAGGATGCTATTGCTCTTGAAATTATTGGATCCCAAACACAAAGGAAATGGCTTGTATTTATAGCATTTTCCCAAGGGTAGGGGGTAGAGTGAGTTGATCATGATCAAACTTTGGTTAAGTCAAAATCTTTGAGGTGTTCTCAAATGGAGGGAAAGTTGGTTGGTTGTCTCAAAGAAATTAGGAATTAAATAACTCAATCATTTAATTAATTTAGCCATGGAAGGGTGAATGGGTTGGATTTGATCTTTTTGATTTGAACTATACAATTAATTGATTAAAATCAATTGCATAATTTGATTAATCCCTTTAGGCTTGAATTTAATTATTTGATTTCATGATTATTTGATCTTTTAATTTGATTTGATTTTTGTCTTCTTGATTTGATAAATGTCCATTTGATTTGATCCATTTTTTTTTCTTTGAGATGGGATTTTAAGGCATTTGGCTGAGATTTACAATTTTCAAGGCTTGAGATACACCTGGTCAATTTTAGGTGTCTACAAATGCCCCTCTTTGAATTGATGTGCAAAGCGCATTGATTCAAAGAAAGCTTGATTGTCCTGATCATTGATTTGATACTGATGAACTGATTGACTGATACAAAAACCTGATATGAAGCTTTGATATGAAACCTTGATATGAAACCCTGATATGATAACTCAGATATGAAATCCTGATATGAAACCCTGATATGATACTCTGATTTGATACCCTGATATGAAACCCTAATATGATGCTCTGATTTGAAACCCTGATATGAAACTCTGATATGAAAACCTACTATGAAACCTTGATTGATAAAGTTTGATTTGATACTCATTGATAAATTTTGAAATTTTAATACCCCAGATTTGATACAAGATAGATGCAGAATCCCAGTTGGATCATATGATGATGCCCCCTCAAAAATTAAATCATATTGATCGTAGGTGTGAAAAATTTGATGAGCTCTATTGATAGAATAGATCCAAGATGATTGTATTTCTGATAAACAATGATGCTGAAAGATGTTGAACAAATGCCCCAGTGTGCAAAATATGCAGATTTGGATTGACTGGGTCAAAAAATATCACAAAATAGGGTAAAATAGGTTAAATAGATTGAAAAACACAAATTTACTATTCATTTTCACTTTTTACTATTGAGAATTTACTTTGATCCTCTGATGATTGAGAGCGATGGTGGTCCCCATTTAAGAGCATAGGTTCAAGTGAGTATGTCGATATCAGAGACCTCCTAACTATGGGCCTCCGGTGAGTGGTTTGAACTCTTCCTAGTGCATTTATTAATCTTTAAATAGCATTTAATACATGATTTTAATGCTTTCTAGGTAAAATTTAGTGAAAAGCCACGTAGGATAGATAAAGAGCCACTTAGGGCCTAGAAAAGCCGCCTTTGCACATGAAAAAGCTGCGTAGTAGCATTCCTTAGTTGCGTAAGAATTAGGGAAAAATTTATAACCCAAATAGCCAAAAGCCACCTTAAAACCCTAGTTTTTAAAAGTCGCTTATGATATTTAAAAAGCCGCGTAGGACTTTAAAAGACCGCCTGATTAGCAAAGCGTGGCCTCCAATGATTAAAGTGCTGCATGTAATGATTTAAATGCTGTGGGTCTTGAAAAGCCATGTACACTAATTAAAGTGCCACCTACCATGAAGTTTGAAATTTGAGATAGAAAATAGATAAAGTCTTTTCGATCGATCGTCCAGATAACTCAATTAGACTCCAAGCTAGAAAATGTTCCTCCAGATTATCACTTAGTGTTTAAGATATTAGAAAAGTCATATTGATGAATGTTTGATAGGTCAATCGGATTTGATTAAAAATGATTACAAATTGTCCTTGTGTCTCATGATATAAAGGTTAGGAGCAATAAGTTGATGCACTCAAGTTAGAGAAAAGATAGATTTAATGTGTTTGATTGACGTAGAATGGTTCACCAATAGAAAGACTAATATGATTCACTTTGTTTCAAAATGTAGGAACATTACCGTAAGGTGAGGGTATGGAGTGTAGCACCTTGGATTTTTTATTTTGTTGATGAGCTTACGATGCCTGAGCGGTGGACTATCGAGACACATGGTCTCAGTTTTCTTCTAGATCTCCCTTGGTTTAAGCTGAACTGAGGTCTTTTGATAGCTATGGTAGAGCGATGGCACTCTGACCATAATACATTTCATCTACCCCTCGACGAGATGAATATCATGCTCGAGGATGTTTATAGATTATTGAGGATCCTAACTCATGGAGAGTGGGTGTATTATGATTCAATTTATGACAATAGTGTATGCAGATAGTTGTTTGGAGACAACACCATTGTGGATGATTTTATTACTTGGGCACAATTTTCCTCTTTTCCCACTTTTCTAGAATTTTTAGGACCGGTGATTGGAGGATTACTTCTTCTAGATAGGAGAGGATGTGGCTTTGTGGCTGGATGGGGCTAAATATTAGAGGACTTGATTGCACATCCATAGAGATTTAATTGGGGTTCTTGTATATTAGCTCAATTGTATCATGATCTACATGAGGTTGTTTATAGGTGCAGTGCATCTCTTTCTGCAGGTGCAGTGGTATTACAATAGTGGACCTGGGAGCATATCCCTATTATGAGACTAGTTTCAGCATGAGTGTGGGTCTATGGATATCCGTATGCATTTTTCTATGATTGCATGGTTGTCCAGCATCATTTGGGAAAGGTTGATTTTTGGAGACAAACTATTGATGATATAGATCAGGTCATATGGAGACCATATCTGCATTGTGAGAGTTGGTGAGAGGATGATGATGAGCTTCCATACATGTTTTCTCCTTGATGTATGATCAACCAATCACAATTATTCATTGAGAGATTTTTCTTTGGGAGAGTTCTCCATCAGTACGACTGAGTTTAGGACATGTCGTAGGGTATGGCTCTTTATGCCAGGGTATAGGCTAAGAGATCATTGTGGGGGCATAGGTGGACTATTGGTTGGCCTATTTATAGATAGATAAGCTAGGTTATGCTATGTGGGATATGATGACACATGTTGCAGATCCAGGCATGTCAGCTGAGTATCAAGAATGGTTCATGCGACATCGATTTGTCAGATTTACGGATCCAACAGAGCCTATTCCTGATGTAAATGAGATTTTAGAGGATTATGGATATGATGGTGATGATGGTGATGATGGTAGGAGACCTTGGAGACAGAGGGTTCAGAGGGCGCCTAGGGCACCTCGAGTAGAGAGAATTGTAGGACCTCGGATGAGAGGTGGACATGTTAGAGGAAAAGGTGGCAGATTCAGGTAGCCTAGAAAGATATTAGCATAGGCATACGTACCTTAGGGTTAGGATCCTTTGATAGTTGGTGGAGATTGGGCCAGGCAAAGACATAGATGTGTCCAGGTGGCTAGACAAGTTCCAGTGCATGGATAGATTCCACAGGTTGATCCACAAAGCAACATGACACCGGTGATACCTCAAGTTCCATTAGCACCATAGGCACCTTAGGCTCCTCCAACATCATAGCCACCTCCAGTTCCTCCCATTGTGGATGGTTTAGTGCATGATGTTCGGGGTTTACAGGCAGGGATGACTGTAATGACTGCCCGATTAGATCAGGTTTCTACTATGCTGCAGCAGTTTCTGACTACTCTGGCTCAGTTACCTACCAGTGCGAGCACTATTCAGGTACCTCCCAATACACAGGATAGAGCAGGTGATAGGGATCCTAATGGTGCATGGGGTTCAGGCAGAGGTTTAGTTGGAGATGGATTAGGTGACCTTGCTTGGTCATGAGACAGATTTGGGATCCATGATATCTTGATATGGCATTGATGATGTATCATATGTATTTTTGATCGGGACTTTGATTTATGGATCATTTTGTTGATGTACCTTTGATGTACTAATTTATGTTATAGACATTGATGATGGACATTTATCTATGATGATCTTTGATTCCTCCTTTGATGATGTTATGAGATTTCCTTTTATGCATATCTACATGTTTCTATGATGCATTTAGTTCTATTATGCTATGGATGTAATGTCTTCGAGTAGGACATAGATAAATGGATGCAAATGATGTTAATGTAACTTATGCTCTATATGCTTTTCTGATTTAACCATGATGTATGGATTTATGCAATGCAATAGATGTAATACTTAGTGCTATGATAAATGAATGCAACTATCTTTTTTATTTTTGGATGTATGCAATTTTAACTTATGATATGCAATTCTAAATGATACGGATAAATGAATAATGAATAATGTTTCTTTTCTTTTCTTTTCACTTGATATGAATATATAATGATTAATGATTAATGATTATGAATGCAAAGGAAAATCTCAAATTGATGACTTGAAACCATTAAATTTGATGAAGTGTTTGTCAACTTTAATTCCCCCCTTGTTCTTGGAAAATTGCTAGAAAGGAAAGCCATTTTAAAACTAACTTGGAGAATGCCATTAATCTAACATGAAGATGTAATTAATCTAACATGCAAATGAAATTAATGTAACATGAAGATGCAATGCAACTAATTGTCCTTGAGGTTTGCGAAAGAAATGCAAACTGAGATATATTTTCATCATAGAGCATTGTGGAACTAGGAGTCGATACAATCCTTATGGGTGCCACTGCGACCATAAGAATATGAATATGAATTTCTCCCATGTGGTAACCCCTTCTACAAAACCAAGTACAACCCTCACTAGTTGAATGACCAACTATGGGAGTATGAATACTGGTTTAATCAGATTCAATGTTGCAAGTGGATGTTGGTATTAAGATATGGATAATCTAAATAGCCAAGATATCCTTTTGCATGAACAAACAAAGGTTAACCCTCCTTCCTATATGAATGTCCTCTATGGTTCTTTGATGACCATGTCCTTAGACTAATTCACACAAGTTAAAGGATCTTCCTTAAAACAGTCAATCAGAAGCTTAAGAAAACATCATGTCTCCATCATCGCCAATCTAGTCAAAACATCATAGATTAGCTAAAAAGAACATGACTCAAAAAAAGGTTAATGAAAAACTCATCAAAAATTTCCAAGTGTTTTGAAATGTATCAAGATTTTCAAAAAGAATTCCAGACAGTCTGATCATTTAGGGTGTGTCAATTTTGAATCCTGATAAAATAAGTCAATGAAGGTCAAGGATCATGTTATGCGATTGAACTATTTAGGGTTGAACAATGATATCCATCAAAGGTTCTAAAAATCTCTTTTCTAAATCTGAAAATCTTCTTCTGATGTGTGACCAAGATGTTGCACTATTGAATCTGGTTGGTACCAAAAATTTATGATGCATGCCCCCAAGTGATAAATGCGACCAATGTGAAACTGAGGGCAACTGAACTTAGAAGGAAAAAAAAAATGCAACTCTGAGACTTCATTAGGATGATGCACAAATGACAGATGCAATGAGGATATGGACAAGTGAGATTATGAAACACAATATGTACAATTGAAACTAGGAAAGACCTAAGGGACAAAAGGCATCTATTTCTAGGTTTTCACCTCTTGGGTTTATTGCTCCTTTTCTCTTTTTTTCTTTTTTTGGCTAGCAATGGTGCCTATTGCTAGGTTTTCACCAAGGAACTTTTTTCTCTTTTTCAAATGTTTTTGGCTTTTGAACGTTCTAATTTTTTTTTTGTATTTTGATATTTTCTCATTTTTTTTGGTATTTTTGAATTTTTCCATGTACAAAGGTTATGCTGACTCATCTGATACTTCAACTTATACTCTTTCCATTGATACGCGTTCCTCTGAATCAGGTGTGGAACCTCTTAAGATGAATGCTATTGATAGGTTCTTGCAATTCATCACCATCACAATCAGCCAATTTGTAGGTCCCCATTCCAAATGAAGAAACAATGACAAAAGGACCAAGCCAATTTTCTTCTTACTTTCCTTTCTTTTCTCTATCAGCCTAATTTTTTGGATTTTCTCTCAATACTAGATCTCCTACTTGAAAGGTTCTTGGTTTGATATGCTTGTTATAGTTCCTTGAAATTTGATTTTGATACACTTTCAAATGGTCATAGGCTTGAGTTTGATGTTCCTCCAACAATTCCAATTGTTGAAGGCGGGAAACTCTATAATATTCATCTATGATTAATCCATGCAATGAGCCTCTTAGGGATGGTATTTCAACTTCTAAAGGTAGAACAACTTCAGCCCCATAAACCAATGAAAAAGGTGTAGCTCCTATCGAGGTTCGAATACTAGTTCTAGAGGCCCATAATGCTGGATTTATTTGAAGATACCAATCCTTTCCTGACTTGCCAATGGATCTTTTAAGGATTTTAAGGATGTTCTTTTTGGTAGCTTCTACTTGCCCATTACCTTGGGGATAGTAAATGGATGAAGAGTGATGTGTAATATGGAATGTATCACAAAGTTCATCAACATGTTTGTTCTTAAACTATTTTCTATTATCCGTGATGATGGTGTGAGGAATGCCATATCTGTAAATGATATGATTTAGGATAAACATAGAAATTTTCTTCCCTGTGGTAGTTGATAAAGGGACAGCTTCAACCCATTTAGTGAAGTACTATGTTGCTGTGATTATATACTTGTGTCCATTTGAAGAGGGTGGATAAATCATGCCAATCAAATCAAAGCCCCATTGATAGAATGGTCATGGTGTGACAAAAGGGTGTAATTCTTGTGCTGGTGCATGGATTAGGTCTCCATGGTATTGAAATTTTGCATAAACTTTGACATATTGACAAGCATCTCTTTCTAAGGTTTTCCAAAAGTACCCCATACATAAGATTTTCTTAGCTAGGTTTAAACCACTTGAATGTGACCCACAAATACCCTCTTGGAAATCTTTTAAAGCTAATTTGGATTCATCTTTTTCTAGACATCTAAGGAGAATTCCGTCAAGACCTTAACGATACAATGTGTCAGAAAGGATGGTACAATGGGCCACTTGTCTTATGAAATTTTTCTTTTGAGCACGGGTTTGGTCTATAGGTAGGGTTTGATCTTTTAGGTAGGCATAGATGGGTCCATACCAAGGTGAGTCATGTCCATTCAAAAGAGCAATAATTTAGGTATCAGGTAGGTCAAATGTTGGTTTAACCAATTCTTCCACCAAGAACTCATACTTTTAATTTTGATCGAGCATTTGAAGTAAGGATTCCAAGGTAGCCATTGCATCCATTGCTCTATTCTTGGCTCTTGGAATTTATTCAAAAGTGATCAAAGAAAAGTACTTTTTCCAATCATCCACCAATTTCTTGTAAGGCATCAGCTTTTCATCCTTAGTATTATATCCATCATTAACTTGATTAATGACTAACTGAGAGTTTCCATAGACTTGTAATTCTGTGACATTTCATTCCAAGGCCATCTTGATTCCTATGACCAAAGCTTCATACTCTGCCATATTATTGGTGCAAGGGAACAATAAATTGTAAGATTTTGGGATTGTGTAATCTTGTGGTGTAATCAAAAGAATGCCTGCTCCACTACCATTTTGGGTATAAGATCCATCAAAGTATAAAGTCCATTTCTTAGCTTCTACATTCACAATTTTAGAATCTGGGAATTCCACTTGCATAGGATGTGTAGATTCTTGAGGATATTCAGCCAATTGATCGACTATAACTTGACCTTTGAATTCTTTCCTACCATAAATATTCAATGTTGAATTCACTAAGTACCATGACCCACTTTACAATCCTTCTAGTTAAAGTTGTTTTGCTAAGTAAGTAATTTAAGGGATCAATCTTAGCTATGAGCTTCACCTTATGCAACAACATATAATGTCTTAATTTTTGAGAGGCAAATACTACTATTAGGCAAGCCCTTTCCATGAAGCTATAGTTTAACTCATACTTGATCAATGTTCTACTCAGGTAGTAGATAGCTCTTTCTTTTCCTTCATCATCCTCTTGTGCCAATAAGACTCCTAAATATATTTCCATTGCTAAATATAGAGTAACAAAGGTTTTCCTTGAATAGGTGACATCAAGATAGGTGGATTCATTAAGTATGTTTTCAACAATGTAAAGGCTTTATCAAACTCCTCATCCCATGTGAAGATGGTGTCTTTATGTAGTAATCTGGTGAAAGAATGGCATTTTTCTGCCAATTGAGAAATGAACCTTCTTATAGATTGAAGCCTTCCTTGAAGTGACCTCATTTGGCTAATATTCTTTAGAATGTCCATGTCCATTATTTCTTGTACCTTTTTAGGATATACTTCAATGCCTTTTGCTGAAACAATGTATCCGAGGAGTTTTCCAGATTGTACTCCAAAAGCACATTTCTTTGGGTTGAGTCTTACTTTGAATTGTTCTAGCCTTGTAAAAATATTTTCAAGTATGGATAAATGATCTTTTCTTTTATGTGACTTAGCTA
>MU226446.1:682553-712445 GCA_018584345.1 Thuja plicata
CATTTAGAACTGAATATCCTAGCATTGGTTTCCTAAACCATTTCATCATATTACATTCATGCATTTAGATCCATATAAGACATCAACATAAGCTGCAACTAAATCAGAACATAATCATCTCAAAAATGCCCTGATTACAAAATCAGGTGCTGAATATATAACACAAGATTCCACCAATCCTCAAAAGTGTGAAAAGTCTCTCTGATAGTCAAAGTATGTGAAAGTATAAACTACTAAAAGCATGAAACAAAATGGTAAACTATAACAGTGTAGTGTAGGTCTCACATAACACCTTCATGAAATTAGGATAATAAGCAATAACTCTATGGAAAGAAAAATGCTATTTAATCTAAGAATTAAAGCTTAAAAACCATACCATCTCATGGTTCTCCATCTAATCTTTGTTAAGAGATCTCTTAGTCTTAATCTCTCTCAAGGACAATCCTAAAATGAGAAATAAATGATAAACAATGCTCAAATCTACCTTAAAATGCTCAAAATGCTCCAAGATGTGTTAGAAAACAACAAATG
The DNA here is from genome assembly GCA_018584345.1 of Thuja plicata. NCBI lineage: Eukaryota > Viridiplantae > Streptophyta > Pinopsida > Cupressales > Cupressaceae > Thuja > Thuja plicata. The sequence goes on from MU226446.1 coordinate 683,085, forward strand.
CTCCTAAACATGATATACTAAATGCTATGCAAATGCTGAAATATGATCAAAAGCTTTCAAATGCTCTCCAAATTCCTATAATAAGGATTCTTTTGCTCTTGAAATTCTTGGATCCCAAACAGAAAGGAAATGACTTGTATTTATAGCATTTTCCCAAGGGTAGGGGGTAGAGTGAGTTGATCATGATCAAAATTTGGTTAAGTCAAAAGCTTTGAGGTGTTCTCAAATGGAGGGAAAGTTGGTTGGTTGTCTCAAAGAAATTAGGAATTAAATAACTCAATCATTTAATTAATTTAGCCATGGAAGGGTGAATGGGTTGGATTTGATCTTTTTGATTAGAACTATATAATTAATTGATTAAAATCAATTGCATAATTTGATTAATCCCTTTAGGATTGAATTTAATTATTTGATTTTATGATTATTTGATCTTTTAATTTGATTTGATTTTTGTCCTCTTGATTTGATAAATGTCCATTTGATTTGATCCATTTGTTTTGCATTGAGATGGGATTTTAAGGCATTTGGCTAAGATTTACAATTTTGAATGCTTGAGATACACTTGGTCAATTTTAGGTGTCTACAATATCATTAATAAAAACTTCTATAATTAAGATTCCATCTTCATTAGTTCTTAAATACAAATTACTATCTACATTACCTTTTCTAAAACCAAGAGGAAGTAGATGTTTATCCAGTATTGCATACCATGCCCTTGGTGCTTGTTTTAGTCCATACAATGCCTTCTTCAGTCTACAAACTATGTTTTCATCATCTTACAAAGGAAAACAATAAGGTTTCTCAATGTACACTTCTTCTAGATCACCATTCAAGAATGTTGACTTCACATCCATATGATACACTTTAAAGTCTTTATGTGCAACATAAGAAAGGAATAGTCTCACAGCTTCCAATCTAGAAACATGTGCAAATGTTTCTTCATAGTCCATGCCTTCTTGTTGTGAGTAGCCTTTAGATACTAGTCTAGCCTTGTTTCTTACCACTATGCCTTCCTCATCCATATTGTTTCTAAAAACCCATTTAGTGTCAATCCCATTTTTGTTCTTAGGTCTTGGAACCAATTCCCAAGTGTTGTTTTTCTTTATATGTTCTAGTTCTTCTTTCATTTCTTTAGTCCAAGATTCATCTCTACATGCTTCATCAGTAGTCTTTGGTGCAACTTGAGAAATCAAAAAAATTTCATCTCTAGATTTGGATCTAGTCATCATCTCTTTGTTTGCATCACCAATAATTTGATCTTCAGGATGGTTCTTCTTGACATACCTTGGTGTTTTTAATATCTCAGTAGCTTCAATCAGTTCTTCTTCTTCAATCTCATTCTCGATCATCAAGTGTCCTTCAGGTTCATTAGCAACCTCTTTTGTTTCTTTAATCTGAACACAATCATATATTCTTTCCTGAATTTGAAACTTTTCATCTATCCTCACATTGGTGCTTTCAATAAATTTCCTTAATCTCAGACTGAAACATTTATATGCTTTACTCTTGGTGGAATAACCAAGAAAGATTCCTTCATCACTTCTAGCATCAAACTTGCCTATCTCATCATCTCTCTTGATATAAAATTTACTACCAAATATTCTAAAATATTTCACAGTAGGTGTATGATCAAACCATAATTAATAGGGAGTTTTACTTGTACCATCTTCGACCTAATTTCTATTCAATGTGTACATAGCAGTGCCAACTGCTTCTCTCTAATGAACATGTGACACATTTCCTTCCAGCAACATAATCCTTTTAGCATCTAATATGGTTTTGTTTCTCCACTCTACTATCCCATTCTGTTGTGGAGTTATAGGGCCTGACGTCTGTCTATGTATTCCATTTTATTCACAGTATGTATTAAACAGCTATGATGTAAACTCTCCTCCTTTGTCTGATCTCAAACACTTCATCTTTAAACCAGATTCATTCTCAACTTTTGCCTTGAATAACTTGAACTTGTCAAATGCTTCAGATTTCTCTCTCAAATATGTAACCCACATCATTCTAGAAAAGTCATCAACAAAAATTATAAAATACCTTTCACCATAGTATGATCTTGTTCTTGCAGGACCACATAGATCTGTATGCACCAGATCCAACTTCCCTTTTGCTGAATAAGCTTTTCTCTTGAAAGTGCTTCTAGTCTATTTCCCCATAACACATTATCTACACATAGTGTTTGATGGCTTTACAATTCTAGGTAGATCTCTTACTTCTTTTTTCATACTTGCCTTCACAATGTTATCAAAATTAACATGACAAAATCTTATGTTCCATAACAACCTGTCAACAACGTTTGTAATAAAACAAGAAGCTTCAGATGTGTTCAGTTCAAATACATTACCTCTGGATTTAGTGCCAAATGCTATCAAGTCTCCTATTTTACTCTTGAGAGAACATTTTCCATTGATGAAGTTTAGTTGATAACCCTTGTCCACTGGCTGTCCAACACTCAACAAATTATGCTTAAGTTCATCAACAAGTAATACATTGTCAGTGTTAGTCTTTCCATCCAAACAAATATATCTAATTCCTATAATAATTTTAGGAGTATTGTCACAAAATCTAACAACACCACCATCATGTCTTTTCAAACTCACAAACTTGTTTTTATCTCCAGTCATATGATGTGAACAACCACTATCTATGACCCATTCAAATTTATTTTCAACTTGGGATACTAAGGCTTTTTCTTCATGCATAGGTTCATCATCCTTAATAGAAATAAATCCAATTTCATCATATTCACAATCCTCATCATCAGATATACCCTCACTAGCATAATAACATTCTTTGTCCTTTGAGAACTTAGATTTGAAAAACTTAGGCTTGTGCTTTGGAATTCTTGTAGGACATCTAGATGCAAAATGACCGATCTTGTTACATGAAAAACATTTCAAAGGTAATTTTACTTCAAACTTACCATTACCTCTCTTTTCTCTTCTAGAAATCATTGCCACGACTTCATCTAGCTTCCTTTCTTCTTCCTATATTTGTTCGCATTCATTGACATAGGCTCCAAGTTCTTCTCTTAGGTCACTACTGCTTGTGCTTGCATTTCTAGGTAAGATTATTTTGTTTTTGTGCATGGTTGCTTTGAAGGCTGACTCAACCTTAGGTAAAGTGTCTCCTAATTTTGTGGCTTCAAATGTAGTTAGGTTTCCAATCAACATCTCTCTGGTGAAGTTTTGTGTCAAAGGTATGATCTCCTCTATAGCATGAACCTTGGTTCTATATGCAGGTGTCAAAGATATGAGTATCTTTGCAATCAATTCTTCCTCACTGTTAGTTCCTCTAGAGTTCCTAATACCAGTAACCACTTTAGTAATTCTCTATGCATATGCTCTGATGTTCTCATCTTCTCTCATCTTCAGTGATTCCCTCTTTGTCTTCCAGTTTTGTAACTTTGCTTGCTTTGTGAACTTGTCTCCAACATATAGTTCTTCCAGTCTTGTCCAAATTTCATGTGCAGAGTCCAAGTCCTTTACTTCAGTAAATTATCCTTCTGATAGTGCACTAATAATATTGGATGAAAATAGCTTCTTTTCATCTTTAGTGGATTTCTCTAATTCATCCTCAGTGACTACCTTTTCTTTCTTATTTGTTATCATCCAGTAATCAATTCCCAGACATAGAAAATGTGTTCTCATCTTGTTCTGCCAACTGTCAAAGTTTTCAAGATAAAAATTTGGACTATCCTTCCTGTAGTAAGTCATCTTCAGGACCACCTCAAGCTGTTAAAATTTATTTCTGAGGACCAATAGCTATGATACCAATTGTTAGGAATAATAGCCCATAAGAAAACTGAGAGGGGAGGGGGTGAATTAGTTGTAATATAAATTATTAAACTTTTAAATTTATAAACCAAATCTTCAAATGTGAATGATAAAAAAATAAATGCCAACACCATAACACAATATTTTTTGTTGAGGAAACCTTGTTAAAGGTAAAACCCCGATGGGAATTAACACCCACAAATAATGTACTGAGAGTATAGTATCCTTGTTAAAAGATATTATCCATGTTAGGAGCTTGTTACAACATTACAGTACACAGTCTCTGTTAGGAGACAAACCCTATTAGGAGTCAAAGAAAATAGTAGGCTCACTACCAAGGAACACTTCCCAAAGAAGGTTAAAGCCACCCTTAAGGATTTACAATCTGAATCAAGTGTATAAAGAAAATACACATTCAGTGAACTATTTGATAGCAACTGTCTTTGCTTGGTCAGTTCCAAAGAAGTATCAACTTTGCTCTATATCCAACAGTCAATAAGCTTCACAAATTCCACACATCTTTGTCCTTATTTTTTTCTCTATCACTACTTTCTCCACAAGAAAAGATCATTCATATATACCCTCTTACAATAATTCATTAGGTCCACTAGTTAAGCTTTCCTAATACATAATTAACTAGGTCAGCCAATTAAGGATTTCTATCATACAAATAATTACATAAATCCTTGCTAAGATACACACGGTATCTATAACAAGTAAGCATCATTTACAATTCATCACATATAGTTCCAGATCTATAATTCATGCTCACAATTAATTTCACACGCTACATGTCTGAAGTCGGATAGGAAATGGGTTTTCTCTAGAATACATGCCACAGTTGACGTCATCAATATCCAAACACCAATCAAAATCAACCCATTACTCTACCATATGTCAGATGTATACCAGTAACCTCACATGTTCTAAAATATTTTTGTCAGAAAGATATACCCGAAACATAGAGACCTTCTCTGTCGAGAATCACAGTTACAGTGCAGAAAACCGGTCTTCACCAAATCATCTGTAACATCCATAGTATGCAACATAGATCCAAGTGACCTTAGGAATAAGGTCAGTACACATCCTTCTGCATAAATCAAACTTTGACCATTTTGAATCATCCGTACTATGTCTGTACACGCCTTCTAGTTAAGTGGCCAGTCTGTCTTCTCCATAGAAATATATGTTGACATCAATGACAAAACATGAATATCAACAGCATGATCAGTAACCAAAACTAATATCACCCAACAAGTTTGGTTTTCTAAATATTTTAATCACTCCTAAGCTATCAATTCTTGAAACCGACTTATCTAACATGGAGGAGACTATAGAAGCACTGAAAAAATCTATGCCCATAGAGTTGAAAGCAGCAGAGACAACATCATTTGCACTGAATGGACTAATTTATGTTAGTCAGCTATTGATTAAGTCATGGAGTGTAGAAGTGAAGATCTTGGAAGATTCTTTTCAAGATATTATAAAAATGGTGAGCAAGCACTAGTCTTATTATTTTTTTATGCACCTTTGTCATTGTTGTCAAAGGGGGAGAAGAGAAGAGAAGAAAATTGCAAAAGAGAAGAACAAAAAAAAATATAAAAATATGAGAAAAAAAGAAAAATGATTAGAGGAGAAGAAAGAAGAAGAAAAATGAATAAGGGAGAAGAAGAAGAAATACAGTGGAGATGGTTTTTGTTTTTGTTGGAACACTTAGTCAATTTTTGTTAAGTGTTGTCATCAATGCCAAAGGGAGAGATTGTTGGAAAGTGATAAAGTTTGTGTGATATTATTCACTTTTTGGTTTTCATTTATGGAAACACATATGGGATATTGATCGATTGATCTGGAGTTAAGTTTTGGTGATTCTATTCTGAAATCGACTAAGTTCAGAGAAGAAATACAGAGGTATTTTGGGTATCAAAGTTTGAGATTGGAAAGTTAAGATGAGAGAGATTAGAGGGAGATACTATGGGGTGTGTACGACCTACATCTAAGATCGATTTGATTTTGGTAAAGTTTATAGAGAGTCACAGTGAAATGAAGACAGACGACAACAAAAGAACAGTGATACAGAGCAGTTGAACTGAAGCGATGATTTGGGGAGTATGACATGGACTCCTAGAAAGCTAAGATAGATTATGATTTTTTATAATCTATATTTTGATTATGTAAGAGTGTCGACTATGTATTTGATATTTTCTTTATTAATTGTATTGAGAGATGACTATGTAATATTTGGTTAAGAGAGTCGACTTGGTGAAGATAAAGATATATGTATGAAGAATTTTTGTTGAGAGAAGTATGATATGATGTACTGGTGGAATATTTTATATGAGAGATATGAATGATAGAGAAGAGGGTTGACAGAGATCATTGAAGAGCTATGAATGGAACTATCTAAGCATTGAAGATGCTTGTTTTGTTCATTACTGAGAACACTTTGTAATAGAACTATATTGTAAGAGTTGTAAGCTTAGTTGGCCCCTAACAAGGTGTTTTATACCTTTAACAAGGAATTTTACTCTATAATATTCAGCTCCTAACAATTCTAGGTCTCCTAATAGGGACATTATGCTTTAGTGCATGCTTGTGGGTACCATCCCCACCGGGGTTTTCCCTTGGCCAGGGTTTCCTCAAAAACAAATAATGGTGTTATGAGTACTGTGTTATTTTTTTATGTTATTTTGATTTTAGTATGCTTATGGTTTATGTTGAATTGGTTTAAAGTTAATTTTAAGTGTTGTAATATGTATTCACCCCCCTCTCAGTATTACCTAATCCTAACAGATGATCCACTAGGCTCAAGAAGGGTCATGTGCTAAATGGGTATAGTCATCCTTCACTTAATGGAATGTAAATGGAATAATTGGAGGGGAGATGCAAGATTTATAAAAACATTGACTTTTAGCAAGCATTGGCTAACAAAAATCTGATAGATCAATTCTAATATAAAAAATAGGACCCAAAAACTTTACTTGTCCAAAATTCTTGTCCATCTCTATGATCCAATCTATAAATTCATCAGCATATAGGTTGTCATGATAATTACATTGGTTGAAATAATGTCTCCTATTAACATTATTCAAGGTTCTAATGAACCTCTCCTCTTCATGATTCAACTCTGGTTGTGCCCAATCATTCTCTCCTTCTACTGTTGGTTCCTGATTTTGTTCACCTCCTTCTTCATCACTTGCATCTTCTATATGTTTTCCTCTCCTATGAGGAATATCTCCTACTTCCAATCTGGAAAAAAAATTGTCTCAACAAGTCTAATACTGCTTGATCTGCATTCCTAGCTCCACCTCTAGCATTTTTCCAAGCCATTTCCATAATCCTTAGTAGTTGTAGGTCAGATCCCTTCAACTGCCACCCCACAAGAAAACCCTAGGTTGAAAAACCTTTCTCTGATATCAGTTGATATAGTCAAGGATGGAGAAACCTCAAGGAGATCATTCCAATCCTTCCAGATAATACAAAATAATAGAAACAATAAGCCTAGATGCATAGAAATGAGAGATCAACCTTCTCTTATTATCAAAAAATAATTTACAATAGATCTTTTAACATGAAGTCTCACATGCCAAGTATACAGACCTGATTATGATCATAAAACCATTACAAACCCTATCCAAATAAATCCAATTAATCTTATGAAAATCACCAATTCCTTAGGAACAAGTCCATAAGCTTATAAAGAAATCACAACATCTGGTCGACCCAGAAAAGATCACATTTCCCAATAATTGAGAAAATATGTTACAACAAATAGGTCAGGAACCAAATCACCTAGAAAAAAATTTTAATGAATAAATAAGACATGTGATCATACAATCATGTTAGCCTCAAACATATCAAAGAGTGTGCATAACCGCGAACAAAGATTTCCATCAGAAGATCAGAAAATGATCGGAAACATAATGGCTGATTGGGAAAAGCAGAACAAGTCTCTCATGTGATAAGTCCAAATTATGTGGGATGATAGGATAAGTTCCAATGCAAATCCACAAACACACTATAGTGACTGCAACACAAAAGAGCAACCACAGTTTGATCGCAAACATAAACACTAGACTAATCAAAAAAGTAAACAAATATTTTTGGTTGATGCAAGATTTCTAAGATCCCAAGATTTTCCTGCATCATTCCTAGGATGCCTCTCCACTCTTTACAAACATAATAATTCATTAGAAAACTCACCTATGCCAACATGCCAGCTAATTCTAAACACCATGCTAATAAGAGTGATGCAATTTCCACATTTAACCTGTAACAACCCTCCACCGCAATATAGTCATGACCCAAGATGATTGAAACATTGTGCATGAAGTCATCATCCTTAAAATAGAAAATGTTTCTTAGTCTATCATGACTAACCTCCCCCAAAAAATATTCCATTTGTTTCATACTCATAGTGCGAAGAGAGAAGTGTTGGCAAGTTTGGATTTTTTTTTCATTCATGTCAATGCATGTGTGTTAAGCAGTTTTTTCAGAGGAACAATAAGTTTAGAGGTGTAGTGAGGAATAGTTACTAAGGATGAGGAGTCAAAAACCTCATGGGATGATGTATAGGTTGTTTACTAGGTCCATGTCAAGTTTCAGGTGTTGACATGTTGATTTGAGTATGTTATGAGATCACAGATGGCGACTGGCTACTTTAATATCTACGAGTGTAGCAGAGTTACAAAGATTGAATTTGTGCACATACACAAGCTCAGATACTTGTTCAAATAGTTGATAATGTGTTTAAGACATAGTGATTTGTCTTCCATTCAAAGGGTTCATGATTTTGAAGGTCTATAAGGCATTTTCAAGTATTATAGAGGAAGGAGATAGTGTTCTTGGGAGATAACATAAAATGCTAGAAAATTTGTTAGATGGGATGGATTTGATTGTTTGTTTGAACTTAATGATGCCTAAGGATATTCTTGGATTATTTTCCTACTTTGTTGGTAGTTCGCATTGATTGTGGTGATTAGCTTTGAACGGAATTTTAAGTTGGTGATAACTTTTCTTATGTTCTTGGCTGACTTGATTAGTAAAATGTTTTATGGGTGATTGCTAAGACATTTTCTGAAAGATTTATGATCTCGAGGTGGTTGTGAAGGATGTAATCTATGTTTGGGAGACATTCTTTGATCAGAATTATTTATTATGGCACAATAAGATAAACATTGAAAGTTAACTTTTTACTAACTTGTCTTGTTATAAGGGTTGATGAATTAGGGAAAAGTGTCTGGTTGTGCAAGGGAAGGATAGATCATGGATGCCATGGATTGCTTGTGAAGTAGTTGTGTAGATCTAGGGGAGATTGAATTTCTTATATGAAGGAGTGAGAGAGAATTACAATAGAGATATGATTGTACTTCAATGGAACTAACCAAGGCATAATTAGATGCTACTATACAACTCAAAAATTTGTCAAATTGTAGTCTAATTTGTGTTTGTAAGAAAGTGAGTCTTCCTTAGGGTTGGAGCCCAAGGAAGTATTGAGCATTGAGCTCTAGGAAGTGTGTCTAAATGCATGTGTATTCCTTATTTGTAATAATATTATACTTGTAACAAAGTATTAGTATTATTATGGTGTCAAGCCCCACAATGGTTTTCACTCTAATTTGGGTTTCCACGATAAAAATCCTTATGTTATGTGTTGTGGATGTTTTCTTATTTGTGCATACATGCTTGTTTCATTGTAAATTAGAGATAAGGTTTTTATGCATAAGGGTTTGAAATTTTAAGGGTTTAGGGGTTTTAAAGAGTTTTAATTTTTGGAGCAACTGATTCACCCCCTCCCTCTCAGTTGGTTGTTACCTTATTTCCTAATGTATAGTATAAAATGGTGATCAATGGTAGACCCTCACTTTCTATATACATTAGAAGACCCAAAAGTTGACCCTTAGGCTAATCTGATTTGCACAACCCAAAAGGATGAAGGGATGCAAATGCAAGATATAGCTAAAGGGTGATTTGGGTATTCCCTACATAGATGGAAATGTATGAAAGAGGATTACAAGACTATTGGAGATTTGATTCTGAGCAGTTGATTGATTGTATGTTTGTCATTGATGACGACATATAATACACAGTAGTAATTCTGTATGTACTTATTTGAATGATGATATGAAGACTTGCATGGATAGATGCATGTTTTTGACATGTTTATTATGTTATGTTCATGCACGCAGACCCAGATATGATGTTTAAGTAAAGTTATGTAATTATGTTATTGGCAGTTACAGTTCTAGAAGTGTAACGATTTAGGGTTGACATATATCACGTGTTTCTTGAGTTGCACCTATCTTCTATATATGCATGTGTATATTCATGGTCAGTTATGAGTTAACTATCTTTGGTTAAACGTGTGTATCATATTACATCAAGATCGTGTTGTTTGAGTTGATTTGGTGAAGTTGACTTAGTGAAGCGTCACGTCTGTTTAGCATTGACTTGCACAGACTTAATATTGTTTGTGTGCTTAGTTAAGCTAACCAAGATGTTGTTGAAATGTTTCTAAGAGCCAACATGACCTTCTAATTTTGAGAAGATACTTATAGTAGTTCATTTGTGAATGTTAAGCGTGAATGATATGAAAAAGTTAAGAAAGATGTACAGAGCAGATTATCAGAGTTGGTTCATTCATCAAGAGTCTATGTGAAGAAGAAGTGAAAGATTGCAATACACTGGAACTGATCAAGACAGTAGGTCTACTCTACAGTTCATCATCAAATATAGTGCATATCTATTATTCAGAAGGTTGTAGCCTTCACCATCAAGCATTGATATTTTGGACAGTGAGTCCACCACCCCTAATAGGGTTATTTGTAAAAGACTCCTAACAGGGTCCCACCCTTAACCAGGTTACTGTACTTATTGCATTGTAATGTACAACTCCTAACAGGGTTGAAATATCTTCTAACAGGGATTACTACAAACAAGTATAGTTTATTTTGGGTGCTAATTCCCACCAGGGTTTTTACCATTTGGTTTCCCCATAATCAAATTGTGTGTTGAGTATTGTGTTATCTGATTATGCATTTACTTTGTTGTATACTAAAGTTAAAGGAGTAAAAATAATTGAAGTAACTGATAACTGATTCACCCCCCCTCTTAGTTATCTTTTGGGTCTATTCTAACAATTGGTATCAGAGCTAAGTGCCTTAGAGAAGAAGCCTAATAGCTTAAGGTAGATCAGATGTCTTACTTCAGAAAAGAAAGCCCTAAGTTTGATGGAGACAATTATTTGGATTGGAAAAACAAAATGATAACACATCTATAGTGTATTGGCTTTGAGATCTTTGAAATTTCCACACAAGAGGTTGTAATTCCATCTTTGAAAGACCTTGCAAAGGATGATGCTACTAACAGACAAAAGGATACATTTACACATAATGCAATTGCTAAAGAAGCCCTAATCAGCGCCTTATCTGACAGTGAATTTTCTAAGATCAAGAAAATCGACAGAGCATATACCATATGGAAGTATTTAGAAGACATGTTTGAAGGGGATGTTCAAGAAAAGAATGCACACAGGAAGACATGGAAGAAGAAATACATTAGTCTTGAGATGTTACCTGAAGAGAACATTAGAGCTTACAATCAAAGGATAAATGAAGTAGTATCAGGAATTAGGAATAATGGTGGTGAAATATTAGAAGAAGATATAATGGACAAGTTGCTAACTACTTTGACATAAGACTATGAAAACAAGATCAGTATTCTAGAGGAAACTATGCAATTCTCACAAAACTTCAAGAGAGAGACTCTAATTAGCAAAATCTCTGCATTTGAGATATCAAGATTGAAGACTGAACCTAAAAGTGAAACAACTTTCAAAGCCTCAGTCCATGGTAAGAAATCCTTACACAAATCAAGTCATGATGAGAAAGAAGAAGTTGATGAAGAACTTGAATAAATCATAGCTCTGATTGCTAGAAGAGAAAAGAAAGGAAAAGGTAAATATGAAGGACAACTTCCATTCAAACATTTTTCATGTAATAAGATAGGTCACTTTGCATCTAAATGTCCCACAAGAGTGAAGAAGTTCAGATCTGATTACAAACCCAAATATAAGAAGGAATGTTATCATGCTGAAGAAGGTGTAACCGATGAAGATTCAAGAGAAGATGAAATTGGATTCGTTTCCCTTAGAGATATGGAAAGTTTGCTTGACGAAATGGACATTGTAGATGAAAAGGAAGAACAAGAACTAGCCCTAATTTCCAAAGTAGACATCAGAACTAATTGGATCATTGACAGTGGATGCTCTCATCATATGATAGGTGACAAAGATAGATTTGTTCAGTTTGACAAGTACAAAGGTGGTATGGTTAGATTTGGAGATAACACTCCCAAACCTATCATAGGCAGAGGTTCTATCACCTTGGATGGATAGAACAAGACAGATGATGTTCTATATGTTGAAGGATTACATCACAACTTGCTAAGTGTTGGACAACTACTTGACAAAGGTTATCATTTGGAGTTCAAAGACAACAAGTGCATCATTAACAACAAGGATGGAGACATGATTGCATTAGGATCCAAAACAAAAGGTAATGATTTTCAACTCAATTAAGATGTAATTTGTTTTGTTGCAAAGGTGGATGATAGTTGGTTATGGCACAAGAGACTTTGTCATATCAATTTTGATAATATAGTAAAGATCAATAATATTAAGGCAGTCAGAGACCTTCCTAGTATTGCAAGACCTGTTGACACTATATGCAGGGAATGTGTTATGCGAAAGCATGTAAGGAGTTCCTTCAAAAGCAAGTAAAACTCAGCTGAGAACAAATTGGACCTAGTACATACAGATTTGTGTGATCCTACCCAAACAAGATCATACTACTAAGAGAGGTACTTCATTTTTTTTTTTGATGATTTTTCCAGGATGATGTGGGTTGCGTTCTTAAAGGAGAAGTCTAAAGCCTTTGAGAAGTTAAAAATATTCAAAGATGAAGTTGAGAATTAATCCAGATTAAAACTGAAATGTTTGAGATCAGATAGAGTAGGAGAGTTCACTTCTGATTAGTTTTATGATTATTGTGAAGAACGTGGTATTAAAAGACAGTTGAGTGCACCTAGAACTCCTCAACAAAATGGGATTACAAAAAGGAGGAACAGGATCATACTTGACATAGCGTGCACTATGATGATTGAAGGAAAAGTTGTACACACATATTGGAGAGATGCAGTGACCACAACATTATATACTATCAACAGAACCCAATTGAGGCCAGGCGCAGATAAGACATCCTATGAACTTTGGTTTGGAAATGTACCTATAGTAAAGTATTTCAAAATCTTTGGCAGCAAGTGCTACATCAAGAGAGATGATGGTGTTGGCAAGTTTGATGCTAGAAGTGATGAAGGTATTTTCCTTGCTATTCTACTAAAAACAAAGTGCTGGATATAGATGTTTCAATTTGAGATTAAAGAAGATAATTGAAAGCACGCATGTTAAGATTGATGAAAAGTTTATGGTTCAAGAAAGATACTATGAATATGCACCTATGATTGAGGATGAACCCAGACCTAGAAGCAAAGATACTGTTATTGAAGAAATGTTTGATTGCATTGATGTCTCATGCAATGACCCTGAATCAAGCAAAGAAGAATCACAGATTATAGAAGAAGAAGAAACACCTAAGGTTCCAAAATTCACATCTAGATACCACTCTAAAGATGATATCATTAGAGATCAGAGCAGCAGTGTTTTGACCAGATCAAAAGGAAAAAGTCTAGCAATGGATGAAGAGGTATGTTTTCTCTCACAAATTGAACCTTTAAGTGTTGAAGATGCATGTAATGAATCTGATTGGAAGAATGCAATGAAAGAAGAATTAGATCAGATAATAAAAAATGATACATGGGAATTGGTCCCTAGACCTAGTGACAAAAATGTGATTGGAACAAAGTGGATATTCAGATTCAAGATGAATGAAGATGGTACAGTAGTAAGAAACAAAGCAAGATTGGTAAGCAAGGGATATGCACAGAGAGAAGGAATAGAATACACTGATACATGTGCCCCTGTGAGCAGACTGGAAGCCATAATTTTTTTTTTTGCATATGCAACATTCAAAGACTTTAAAGTTTATCAAATGGATGTAAAATCAGCTTTTCTGAATGGTGATTTGAATGAAGAAGTCTACGTTGATTAGCCTGAAGGATTTAGTCTTTCAGATGAACCAGACATGGTATGAAAATTAAAGAAAGCACTCTATGGTCTTAAACAGGCCCCAAGAGCTTGGTATGAGAGACTTGATGGTTATCTTACCAAGATTAGATTCAAGAAAGGAGCAGAAGATTATAACCTATTTACAAGAGAAACACCTGATGGATTATTTTTAGTTGCTATATTTGTTGATGACATTATCTTTGGGGGTAATGACAAGCTCAATAAAACATTTGCAAAAGAAATGTAGAATGAATATTAAATGAGTATGATTGGTCCTATAAAATACTTTTTGGGAGTAAATGTAAAGCAAATAGACAAAGGTATATTCATTAATCAGTCTAAATATGTGAAGGAAATACTGAAGACTTTTCAAATGGATGATTGTAAGCCAATATGAACTCCCATGATAACAGGAAGCAAGCTTTCAAAAGATGATGACTCCACAGTAGTTGATAAGACATTGTACAAATATATGATTGGTAAACTCATTTATCTAACTCAATCTAGACCTAACATATCTAATGCAGTTAGCATTGTTGGAAGATTTAAAGCTAAACCCAAGAAGAGTCACCTAATGGTAGTAAAAAGGATATTCATATATCTAAAGGGAACTATAGACTATGGTTTATGGTATCCTAAATCTGAGAATGTAAAGCTTCATGTGTATACAGATGCAGATTGGGCAGGTTGTATTGATGATAGGAAGAGAACTTCAGGAGGAGCAGTATTCCTTGGAGACAGGTTGGTTTCTTGGATAAGCAAGAAGCAAAACTGTATTTCTCAGTCTACAGCAGAAGCTGAATATGTTGCAGCTGCACTGAATTGTTCAACTATGGTTTGGATCAAGCAGATGGTTAAAGACTTTGGCATTCAGGTTGATTATCCTATTTTTATTCATTGTGATAATACTAGCACTATCAACATGTCTAAAAACCCTATGATGCACGCAAAGACAAAACACATAGAGATCAAGTACCACTTCTTAAGAGAAAAGGTTGCAGACAAAGAAGTAAAATTGGACTATGTGAGCACCAAAGAATAGTTGGCAGATATTTTCACAAAGCCATTATCAAAGGATACTTTTGAGTATCTCAGGGAGAAGTTGGGAGTAATTCCCTCTCCTAAGTCTATTTAGAAGAAGCAACAAAGACATCAGTCATTAAGTGACTGATGAATGGTCTACTACTTTACTTCTGGAGTAGTACCTATTCCTAAAGGACTATGGTGCCCTTTTCCATTGATGTCAAAGGGGGAGTATATAGTAAAGAGGAGTATGTACTAAGGGGAGCATATACTCTGGGGGAGTATATACACAGAACAAAAACATAGACAAAGGAACTGCAGCAGTTTAGAGAAATCTTTGATGAGGATATTGAGAAGATAGTAAAAGAAAGAGGACACCATGAATAGAGGATGTTTTTGATATCATATGTTGCCATCAATGTCAAAGGGGGAGATTATTGGAGATTTGATTCTGAGCAGTTGATTGATTGTATGTTTGTCATTGATGACAACATATAATACACAGTAGTAATTCTGTATGTAATTATCTGAATGATGATATTAAGACTTGCATGGATAGATACATGGTTTTGACATTTTAATTATGTTATGTTCATGCACACAGATCCAGATATGATGTTTCAGTAAAGTTATGTAATTCTATTATTGGCAGTTACAGTTCTGTAAGTGTAACGATTTAGGGCCGATGTATATCACATGTTTCTTGAGTTGCACCTATCTTCTATATATGTGTGTGTATATTCATGGTCAGTTATGAGTTAACTATCTTTGGTTAAATGCATGTATCATATTACATCAAGATCATGTTGTTTGAGTTGATTTGGTGAAGTCGACTCAGTGAAGTGTCGCATCTGTTCAGCATTGACTTGCACTGACTTAATATTGTTTGAATGCTTAGTTAAGATGACTAAGATGTTGTTGAAATGTTTCTAAGAGCTTACATGACCTTCTAATTTGGAGAAGATACTTATAGTAGTTCATTTATGAATGTTAAGCGTGAATGATACGAAAAAGTTAAGAAAGATGTACATAGAAGATTATCAGAGTTGGTTCATTCATCATGAGTGTATGTGAAGAAGAAGTGAAAGATTGCAATACATTGGAACTGATCAAGATAGTAGGTCTACTCTACAGTTCATCATCAGATATAGTGCATATCTTTTATTCAGAAGGTTGTAGCCTTCACCATCAAGCAGTGAGCTTTTGGACAGTGAGTCTACCACCCCTAACAGGGTTATTTGTAAAAGACTCCTAACAGGGTCTGACCCTTAACCAAGTTACTATACTTATTGCATTGTAATGTACAAATCCTAACATGGTTGAAATATCTTCTAACAGGGATTACTACAAAAAAGTATAGTTTATTGTGGGTGCTAATTCCGACCGGGGTTTTTACCATTTGGTTTCCCCGTAATCAAATTGTGTGTTGAGTACTGTGTTATTTGATTATGCATTTACTTTGTTTTATACTAAAGTTAAAGGAGTAAAAATAATTGAAGTAACTGATAACTGATTCACCCCCCCCTCTCAGTTATCCTTTGGGTTGATTCTAACAAAGAGATCTATGTTATGGTGAAAGAAATGATTACTAGCAATATGTAATATCAGATTTAATGCATGGAAGAAAGTGATAAAAAGGAAGTAGAATGGATATGTACTCAACTTGAGGGCTAGTAGAGGATACAACTTTAGATATTTAGAAACCCTGTTAGACTATATTGAAACTGGAAATAGACTCGGGTCCAGAAACCTGAAGTCTGGAGCTCTCTGAAGTATAGGTCAAAGGTGATTCAACCTATAACCTAGAGTTATGAATCTGAAGGTCTCAGAACTGTGACTGATAATGTACTTCAAGATCTACATTTTTTAATCTGAAACTCCACAAATTTGCACCTACACAAAAGAGAAGGGAAAATTTTGGGGGAATGGGTTTTCCTTGGTCAATGGTCAAGCTCCTATTTATAAATTAACCTTGAATTGAAATAAAGGAATTATATCATGAAGTAGATATTAAACAACAATGAATTATATCATACCATGTGAATGCATTTGTGCTTAATATGTGATCAAGTATGGTGATGAACTAGCCTTGACTCAACACAAAAACTAAAAGGAAATCATGTAAGAAAAAACCTCATGTAGTAGATGTATTTAATTATCCTCAATGTTGAATTAAAGAATAAGAAGAAGAATTCAATGGATGAATGTATATCTCCTCCCTTGTGCTATGCTCTGCATACCTGTCCCTACATTTTGTAGGCAAAATGTTGGGTCCCCCTTTTTTCACCTTTTTTCTCTTTCCTTGGTTTTCTTGTTTTCTTTGTTTTTCCTTTGGGCTTTGCTTCCATGAGGGTTGTCTTTCTTTTGTTTTGTCTTTTTGTGTCTCCAGGACCCGGCCTTGGAGTTTTTTTGTTCTTTCTAGAGCTGGATTTTAGACTCTAGAATTCCCTGCCATTGTGTCTTCTTTCACGAGAAGGTATGGTTGTATGGAATCCCCGAGCCTGGAGTCCAGAGGTTTGCTTGTTCTAGAGTTTGTGGAAAGAAAGACAATGCATTTTTACCCTAAGGGTGTAAATAGAAGTCACCTATCATTTTCACATTTACCATGATTAAACACTTAGAGCATTCAGAGCGATTTTAAGGTGATTAAGGCAATCTAAACAATTTTTTCTCCCTGTGCTTAGTGGTTAATTATCAGTGATTTGCAGAGTGCTTATTCATGGTGGTTTGAAGGTGAGCTTTTTGCAGAGCGCCTCCTATTCTCATCTTTCCCACATCTTCCACATTTCCAGGTTTTCTGAATATCAAACTCATCAATCATGTATGAGGCATCTACATCATCTCCACCAGGGAGTTTGGACCTTCCCACCACTTTGACTAGGGAAGTTGCTAGAATAAAGGCTGAGATGGCCTTAGAGAAACTCTGACTCATGATGAAGTACCAAAAGGGAGAGGAAATCCTGGGATAAAAGGTTGATTCCAAGCTCTAGTTGATAACCAACACTAGTGTCGGAGTGTGGACCAAAATGTAGGCCCTAGTGAAAATAATGTTCAAACAATGGATGACCGGGGATCCATTGGCCATCAACGTGGGAAATTCTAGGATTCTCAAAGCTACTTGTTTCCCTTTCTTTGTGCAAGCCCCAAAGCTTATCCTCACTCTTACAGAACACTATAATACAGTTGTCTAGGCAGTCATGCTTGCTTCCCTAGTCCCAAATGGATACCCAACCCCTATGGTGTCTCTAGACACCGTGAATTTTTAGGCAAAGTTGGGAATTCCCCGTTTTGATGATGCAACCATCCTCACCTGGGCTTTGGCCTTAGAAGAATTTCAGAAGTTGGAAAACATGGCCTGATAGTATCTTAACAATAAATGGCTCAAGGTTCCAAGGAAAGACTTAAAGAAGATGAAGCTTGAAATCCCCCAGACCGAATTCAAAGAAAGCATACAAATGGGGATTATTGCACTAAGTAGGGTCTTCAGACAACCCCATGCCTAGGAATTCTTGGCATGGATGTATTATTTCCTGCTTGGTATCTCTTCTAGCAAGCAGAACTTTGACTGGGCCACAATCATTGCCAATCATGTCGACTCCCAACTCCTCCAGGTCGCCAAGTCTTTCAAGTTCTACATGATGTCTTATGTTTTGTGGGATCTTGCACAATAGTGCCCCATTACAAATGGGTTATTAACAAAGGGTGTACTTGGGATTGGCTCAGGCCAGAATGCTCCATGGGATTATTTCCCACAGATCAAGTGGGAGGCTAGTTTCCTCAGCTTCTACCAGGTGAACGACACCTTCATCTACTACAACCTCCTCATACCTACTCAAGACGCTAGATACCAACTCTCTAAAGAGGAAATGGACTTGGTCAGCTCTTATGGCTGCTATTACATTCAATACTAGCAACATACATACATTCGGGGGACCGACTTCTCTGGGAAACCCTACTTATTTCCCAAACACTATGGGAATAAGAAAATTATTTTGGAATACTATCGGTAGATCTTAGAGCTGCATGCCCTCTTCATGGTGAATAAGGTTACAAACATTCCATTCCCAATCGCTTGTGGAAATTATATGTGCAGTTTGGTAGCGGCCAAGGAGGCCAACAATGAGCTCAAGAGTCTTGGGATGATGGAATTCTATCTGGAGCAGAAGAACTTTGATCCGCTGGGGAAAAATAACCTTGGCACTACCCCAGGAAGCTCCCCCACATGAACATCACATGGAAGATTTTTGGGAAAATTTCCAGGATGATTTTGAGGTCCAGGGCCGGCATTTCGTCTGAATGCCAATGGGAATGATGAAGAAGCTCAAGCTTTGAAAGTTCCCGGATGACTTCTCAGATACTAGGTCCATAGAGGACCCACAATATAAAGAAAAATGAGTGGATAAAATGGCCCTTCCTCTAGTGAATTGGGATGCCCAGGAGGGTCCAACAATAGAGGACCTCACTCGCAACATGATCGAGCACAGTCATGCATAGTTCAAGAATGCATGCCCAAAGAGTACATGTAAAGTTGTCCCATTCCTATGAGGTTCAACTTCTAGAGTTGGAACCTCTTCATAGGGCAAGGACAAAGGAAAAAGGAAGGAAGGGAATCTGTCCCAGGTCCTAGCATCCACTCCCATAGTGGAGAAAATGCAACAAACATTGGTATCCTCCCACCAAATGAAAGACAAGTTAATCACGCGGTTGGCCACTCTGGCCATTATGACCGGACCTATCCACCCTCCCACATCCCCATCACTTGCAACATTAATGGTCTGAGAAATAGAGACCAGGGTAGAGGAAGAGCTAGCGAAAATGCTAGACGCAGGGCCCCCATTGGTGACAAGGAGGAAGAAAAAGAAAGCTAATCCTCAACCAAAGCTGGAGTCAAAGCTTGGGATGCACAGCATCCCCAAAATATAGATTGTCTTGTCAGAATCCTCAGAGCTAGACAATCATCTCGAGAATCCCCCAGAGACCTCCCCTCCACACAATGAGTTTGATGACATGTTTGGGACTGACGAGCTAGTAAACTTACAAGGGGAGATCGGGAAGGAAGTTGAAGAGATTGCTGCCCAAGAGGAAGTGGTTACCCCTCTCTAGAAGGAAACCCCCAAGAAGGAAGCTTCCCATGAATAGGAAGTCCAGATGGAACCAGGAAAGGGACAAGAATAGATAGACATCTCTAAAGTCCCAGAGATATAGATCCCAGAAATAAACACCATGGAGGAAAGGCAAATACAAAATGAGAAGCCAACATCAGTTGAGGGAACCGGACCTATGGGAACAAGCGTAACCTTAGATTCCATGCTCCAGATGCCACCTCTAAAGGAGGTAACATTTGGTGAGGTAGTTTCAATGGCCACATTATTAAATTTTGGCTAGATGCCTCACCCACCCCCAGAGGATACTCTGACAAAAGAAAACATCCTAGCAGATGAGGCCAAATAACAAGAGTAACAAGATGAGGGATAGAAGCCCACGGATACAAATGTATGGTCCAATGTTTCTAAGGACATAGACACCCAAGGAGATGATACTAATGCCACTAAGGTGGACAATGCTGGTGGACCAAAGAATACAAGAAAAGAGTTCGGAGAGGCTCAAAATACTGGGGACACACTACAGAACCCCAGAGGGGATTCACATGATCAAACTCTAGCGGCAAGGACACCCCTACCGCCATAATGGTTGGTAGAATCAAGGAAGAGGAAGACCCTAGAACCGGCCAAGGCACATCTTTCATTGGTAGAAATAATGGCACAAGCACAAAATCCTCCCAAAGTAAAGAAAGCTCGGATAGTCCATACCATCCAGACTAGGCCAGGTGGAGATACAGTTGCGGTAGTCGCAATACCCTCCCTAGATGTAGATGAGCTGATAGAAAAGGCTGAGGATTACACAATTACAGAGATATCTCTGGGAAAGAGGGGAAAGTAGGGTGAATTTGACCTTTTGAAAGAAGTGGCCAAAGTGGTAGAGGCCCGCTATGAAAAGGAGGCTCAGAAGTTCAGGGAAGAGAAGGAGAAGAATGCAAATCTTGTTGGACTTTTGACAGAGCCAGCCCAACCCATCAATGCCATTCCTTAGGAAGCTTCCTCATCCAAAGCATCGATCGCACAAGGTGACATCGATGTACTTAGAAGTATGAAAAGAAAGGCGCAGGAGGTCAATGATTGGGTAGCTAAGCAGATAGGAAATGTCTGACATTTCTTAGCAATGACTCTCCCAGACCTATACACCACCAGTAATGTTATACATTAGGCGAAGACCACTATTACCATTTGGGAGGGAGAGGTCAAGAAGTATGAGGCCTTGCGAGACAAGGTGCAAGAGATCTATTATTCTTTGAATTTATACATGACATTCATTACCAGGGTTTCAGAGGTTGATCCCTTCAATATTGAGACATGTACTTTGGAGGAGTATGTACTAGGCAAGTTTGATGAGCTGATGGAAGCTCTATTCTAGTCCCCAAAAGGAATTGATGGAGTAGTAATGTCACAAATATCTCGCATGATGCTCCAGGGACATGATGCGGCAAAGATGGCCACAAAATTCAAGGCAAAAACTCTGGATCTGGCTGGATAGGTGGAGGCAGATAAATATCACCAAGAAAACCTAAAATACATTGATGAGGATGGAATCGATCAGCTCTTAGAAATGTTAAATAACACTAAGGAAAAATAGGGTCCTCTAGAGTCTGGAGGTTTTCACCAACAACACATTTTTGTATTCATCATTCTTGGGGCGTAAGTTCCCAGATCCCAGAGTTCCAGATCCATAGTTTTATATTCATTCGGAAACCTGCATCTAGGTTCTCCATAGCCAACTGGTCATCATCAAGCTATTAATAAGGATGTCAGATAGTAGGTGACTCTAGTAGGGCATGCAGCTTGAGACAATTGGTCTTCCCAAGGTGCCGCACCAACATAACACCTAGCGCATCAGAGATAGTGAGCCACTCTTCTATCAATGAGGTATGTTGCCTTGATCCCCAGGGGATTGGATTTCTTCTATTCTCCCTCTAGCTCCCTTCTCAAGGCCGATTCTTCCATACCTCCTTTCTTGTCTCATTCTTCTAACATGTGAGACCTCTGTTCTTCTTGAGGTTATTGTAGTGTGGTGCGGGTAGTACCGACCACTAGAAATTGTATTTTATTGGTTGGCTGTAAAGTTAAGTTAGGTTAATTTTAGGGAAAATCTGTATATAAATAAGAAGTCTGACCTCATTTCAAGGGTTGATGAAATTGATGATTTTGTAGTCCATAGCTATAGAATTTTTAGTTTTTAGTTCTCTTAGTTATAGAGCTTAATGCTCCTTAGTATTTAGAAGCTTTCATTAGATAGATGCTCCCCTGGAGTTGTTGATGTACTGACCAGTAATGCTGGAACACCATTAATGAAGAAAGAAGGATTCTAGCAATGCTTTTGTTGGTCTCTCGATCTCTGACTTAATAATTTTCATGCTGTATGTTTCTTATGTCCCTTTCTCTAATATATTAAGTAGATTAATGACCTTCTTTTCCCCTCACTATTGAATATGTATAAACTGATGGTTGTACGTGCATTCAGTATTTTAGTGTAGCATGTTAGAGCTTGGTTGATGTTTTAAATGTATTTGCATGACTATAGATAGATGGATTATCTCTAACCCTAGCCCATATTTTGAAGTTTATTTGGTAACTAAAGAATGCTTGCAGGAGACCCCACTTACCTAAATCCCTGGAGAAAATGAGCCGAGATAACCAGATATCCCCCCAAACAAAAATAGTCACAATGCCCAACTTAGCTCCTACACCATCGAGACCCGACTCTCACATGCTTGAAGGCCTAGAGAATCTCATTTCTCTAGAAAAAATTTATAGGCAAAGTTGGCCAGTACCCTAGTACCCGGTGACAACTTACCTCTGTTGGCAGACCCGGTCACAAACCACCATCAATAGAAACTAGAGCTTGAAGGAGGGCATGAGCTCATTCCCTTCTGAGGGTTTAGACTTTACACTACCTGAGGGTTCCCCAAGCCTTAGTTTTAGGAAGCAGACCTATAGTGGGATTGGATCATTTTCGCTAGCTTGATTCAAAAGAATCCTTAGATCAGCACCCAATCCTAGAAGGTTTGTCAAAATCGAGCCTCCCACTCAAAAGAAATGTACCCCAAAAGCCAAGACAACCACCATTGTCTAGGGGTCTACTACATCTCACAATACCCAAGTCTCCTAGAGAACCCCAAGGATTAACACTCAACCTCGTCAAAATATAACACCCCCAATGGTTGCATACTTTATTAACACTGGGTCCTTGATGGGAATGTTTCTAGGTGCAACCAACGATCTTCCTGCAGACCTAGAAAATATTTGTCCCCGATATGAGAACCTAGGCTCACAAACTACAGAAGAGCATTTATGGGCATAAAAAGATGCCATGAACTGACACTGGATCCAGCATCAAGACATTGTGACTTGGATGTTCCCTCTATCCCTGGGATAGAAAAAGATTAACTAGTACCTTAACCTGCTTGCCAACTCCATCAATAGTTGGGAGGACATGAAGGATGCCTTTCTGGTAGCCTTTTGCATACACGTGGACCTAGTGTGGTCCCACACCTAGTTCATCTCCATCAAGACGGAACCAAATGAGCCCCTTGCAACATTCAACCATAGGTTCCAACGCGCCTTGAAGCGATGCATGAGTCCTTTCATCCCATCCCTTAAAATAACAATCTAGACTTACCTGAATGCAATGGATCCTTTTGTTTCCACTCTCCTATGGAGAACCACTACCCCCACTGACTGGGATAGTCTAGCAAAAATTTACAACCTAGCCTTGGAGTTGTCTCGCGGTCTCAACGAATCTCTAGGTGGGATTGGGTAGAGCGTGCCTTTCAACATGATCCTTGATGGAACTTCTTATGCCAGGGGATATAACCCCAATCATGCAATGGGTGCCCCTGCGATGACCATGAATCCTCCACCAATGCCGATAGAATAATAGGCCTGGTACGTATACCCATCACAAGCCCAAAAAATATTGGGTCTAGAATTCATTCCCCAGAACCAGCCACAACTAACACAAAAACCATAGGCACAACCTTCCAGAGTGCCTTTCTCCCAGTCATCCGTAGCTCAAGGATTGCCACCCTCGACTCTGGTACCTGTTGCTGCCTTTCTTGGGAACCAACCATAATAACCATCACATTGCGATGCAAAAACCCAGCTATCCGCCGAGGTTAAATCCCTCTAGCGACTATTGTCCTCACTGAATATGGACATGGAACAGTTGAAGGAAGGGTCTCTTGCACCCCACAACACCCATTCCCAGAGAGGGAATGTCTTCTCCGGCCAACGAAATAACAATGCTGGAGGAAGGAATTACAACAACAGGCCTCGACCTAACAAACAACAAGGGAACAACAATGCTAACACCAAAGGTCCTCTTCCAAACCAAAACACCAATCAAGGTGGTGTTTGTACCTTCCCATTTCACGCTAGTCACAGAACTCCATCCCCTGACCAATTGGTGTATATTGCATGACATCAGCTCTCATTCTGAGGTGAATTGTGCCATGCTAGAGAAATTCATCATGATCTCCCAGTTGTATAGACAACAAACTACTAATCCTACTCCCTCAAAACCTCCCATTGAAGAGCCCACTCATGGTGCCTTCACCTGTGAGACCATCTTCTTTGGAGTAGACAAAGGAGATGAAGAAGAACCCAGACTACAGGGGTTCTTTGATGAATCTATTCTAGCCTTTGAGGCCAATACCTTCACCAACCCCCAGACTGCCTACAACACCTAGAATCAGGCTGGTACATGCCCACACTTCCCAAAGACACCCCTCCTCAGGATAACACAATTGATTGCCCCTTCCCACCAAAATGGTCTAGCTCCAACCAAGCTAAGGACCCGGCCAAGGGAAGCCAACAATTCCCTGGGGGGAGGTTTGACATCACAAAGGCATTAGAATGAACCACCACCTCCATGACCTTGATGGAGGTCTTGCTGAACTGTCCCAAGTAGAGGAAGTCTCTTCTAAAGCTCTTGGGAAACCCATAAATTGTCAGTCCCCCACCCAAGACAATCACTTTTGATAATGCCAACATGGCTATCTTCCAGGGAAACACTAAAGATCCTCTCTTCTTACTAGGCCTTAAACATACAAGGGAAGAACCTTTAAAATTTCTTGGTATATTCCAGAACTTTGAGTAACATCATGCCCTTATCCATATGCTGGAAGCTCGTATTTCATCCTACTCCATCTAACGACATAGTAGTCCAGCTAGACAAGACTGCTGTAAAAATGGTAGGTGATCTGAAGAACATCTAGATTCAGCTCATCCAAGACCCTAGGATAGCTAGCATAATTTATATCCAAGTGGTGGACATCCCAGAGACTTATGGGATGTTACTAAGTCATAATTAGTCAAATTCCCTCAATGGTTATTTCTCCACTGACTTCTTCCACTTGTGGCTCCCCTAGGAAGGAGAATCTAACTAGATCCAGGTAGAAAGAGAACCCCGGATGAAATAGGCCCTCACCAAAGTTGAGAGGGTGAATGAATTCCTCTTATCTGAGACTTCCCCTAGGGTGTATTAACCCCTAGAAATCTTGACCTTTCATTTCACCCCCGGGGAGGATACCATTGTTTCTCAGAGGATGTAAGACCTGGATGAAAGACTAAGGGATGAAGTTAACTCACAAGGTACCACAATGACCCCTGCTACACTCTTATCCATCACCTTGTGCTGGGTGCATTATCAAAAACATCCAGAACTAGAGTGTGAGCCTTGAATTGTTGCTGCTACCTATCACATCAATGCCCTCCAGGAAAAGAAACATGAAGCGGATTTTCCTGGACCCAGCAATCATTTTGACGGTATCCCCATGGTGTCACTAGTCCAAGAATCCCAACCACAGGCTTCTCCAGGGGGAAACCTCACCCAAGCACTATCCGAGCTGAAGGAAACTCCCCCCAACCTTCCCAAAAATAATCCAAAGGCCACTTTGCCTTCCCAACCCTAGACAATGAACAGTGATTTGTGGACCTTAAATTTTGATGGATCCCGGTCCAAACAAGGCTATGAGGCTGGAGTGGAATTGGTCAACCTATCGGGGAAATCTTTCCTTGCATCTTACAAGCTGTATTTCAACTACATGAATAATGTTATGGAGTATGAGGCCTTGGTCCATGGACTCTTATTTGCACTAAGAAAGGGGATCACTTGCCTCCAGGTGCGGGGTGATTCAGAGTTGATCATAAAATAGGTCCCGAGCCAATACACCTATCATGATAAAAGGTTGGCTACATATCACAACTAAGCATGGAGCCTCATCAAATATTTTGATTCCCTTGACATTAAACTCATTCCCCAGAAAAGAAACTACTTCCCAAATGCTCTTGTTGTATCCGCCAACACCCTTGAGCCAATGGCCGGCTCCCGGCTCAATAAATTCTCCATTGAGATGATCCCCACCATGTCCATCCTAGAAAATGTCACCCACTTTCAAGTTTTTGAAGATGTTCAACATATCCTGGCCTTCATGGCCAATGTTGGTGTTTTCGAGGACCAGATAGTGGAGGAAAAAGACCATGATGATATTGGGCAGGGTGAAGAAGATGATGGGATCATAGACTTACCAACAAACACCATCCCTAAGGGGATGGTAGCACTAGAATGAGTCTTTGAATTGGACCCTTAGGGCCGGGAGAAGATAGCATCCTCCTCTGAGGGAGGAAAATTCAAAAAAGTAAACATCATCTAGGCCGGTGAAGAAAAATTGGTACACATTGGCACCTCTTGCTCCCTCGAGGAAAAGGAGAAGATTCTCATGGTCCTCCAAGAATACATTGATGTAATTGCATGGGGGTATGAGGATTTGAAGACCTATGATACATCCATCATGACCCATACCATCCTGCTAAAACTTGATGCTAAGCCCTTCTGGAAAAAGAAAAGACCGGTAAACCCACTAATCGAGCCTCTGATTCAATAGGAGGTTCAAAAATTGTTGTTAGCTCAGATCATATTTCCAATCTGGCATACTACGTGGGTTGCCAACATCATCCCTATGAGGAAGAAAAGTGGTGAGATATGAATTTGCATCAATTTTCAAAATTTAAACAAGGCATCTAAGAAGGATAATCACTCCCACCCCTATTTGGATGATGTATTGAAAATTGTGAATAGATCACAAATGTGTTGGAGATTTGCTTCTGTGCAAATAATTGATTGTATGTTTTTCATTGATGATAACATATAATATACAGTAGTTTTCTATATGAAATTATCAGTACAGATGTTCTGGAGCTATGTGTGTTCATTTCCATGGTGTATACATGTTATAGATGCTATGTTCATTCACGCCGAGTCAGATATGAAGTTTCAATTGAGTTATGTTAATAAGTTATGACAGTTACAGAGATTGAAGACTATCTATGAAGAGCTAATGTAATTAAATTATTTATTGAGTTTCACCTATCTTTGGGATAGGCATGTTTGTATTCATGTTTAGTTATGAGTTAAAGATAATTATTTAAAGGCGCCAAACATGTTCTATCATAATCATGAAGTTGGAGTTAATTTGGTGGAGCCGACTTTGTGAAGCATAGCATCTATTCAGTATGAGTTGCGTGTTTCTAATCAGGTTGCATGGATGATTTGGCCGACTAAAGAAGTATTGAAGGGACTCCTAGAGACAACAAATATCACATCCTTTGGAGAAGATACTTATAGAAGTTCATTTGATGAACACCAAGTGTGAATGAGAAGAAAAAAGATAGAAGAAGTGCAGGAGATAATGTCTATTTTTTTGGGATAGTAGAGACATTTCATTCATCAAGAAAAGATCTATGTGAAGAAGAAGTAGAAGTATACAACACACTAGAACTGATCAAGAAAGCAGGTCTACTCTAATATTTCATCTATCAGATATAGTGTATATCTATTCTACTGAAGGTTGTAGCCTTCATCATTTTAGCAGTGAGCTTTTGGACAGTGAGTCCTCACCCCTAAATGGGTTACTTGTAAAAGATTCCTAATAGGGTCTGACCTTTAACCAGGTCTTTGTACTTATTGTATTGTAAAGTGTAATTCCCTGCCAAGGGAACCCAAGAGAGATTAACCTAGAACATGTCACTATGTGTGCTGAATAATTTTTTTTTTAGTTAACATAAAAATAGTAGATCTAAGCTTTCATAAATACCTGAAAACATCGAAGACATAGTAAATCATAAATTTAATTTCTTCTATAGTATAAACTATATCAAAGGTTAATTTTTTCTATTTTCTAAGAGATCTAGAGGGAATTTCTTCCTAAAATTTTGACAGCATAACTCTACGATGCTAAGAATATAGAAAATGAAAGAAGTACAGATCTAGGGTTTCTAGAAACACTCAAAAATGTAGAAACAACCATAAGCCATTTAAAGGCCAAATTAAGGAACATGCATTAAAACAACACAGAAAACCTCAGATCTACAAAATTGAATCCATACAAGACAAATGAAACCTACCTTTAATCCAATGCAAGAAACAGAAGAATGTAGCGTGGAGGATGAAAGTAGATTTGAAACCCTCAAGCCCAATTCAACCATAGATCTGGCACAATGTAGATCCAAATAGACACACACACACACACACACACACACACACAAGCAATAAAAAATTCTAAAACTTCGAAGCAACCAAGATCCACAACAATCCACAATTCTTCAAAAACCCAAAATCACCAAGAGCTCTCCAATTCTCAAAAACCTGTTATCATAGAATGAATGACCAAATCCCCCTAAAGAGATTCAAATTCCCCAAAACATGCAAAGGTGAATGACAACTTCCAAGTCAATCCCTAATTTAGCTCAACTTGAAAATTGAAAGTAAATCCAAATTAATTAAAGAAAATATGCTTTATTGCCACAACTCAACTTTGACTCCTAATTACAAGTTAAGATATTTTGAATTTGAAAATACTTTTTCAACACAATTATGCACATGTAATTAATAAAATATTTAATTAAATAGATTAAATATTTATGTCACAATAATGCATGCAACCAAATATTTAATTATTTAATTAATCATATAAGCACATACAATATAGTTTTCAATTAAATATTTAATTAAATCAAAATATTCAAATATTTCAATTTAATTAATTATTTAAAATGAACTTAGGATATAATTAAATCATTAATTCAACTATAATCCATTAATTCATTAAACATGGAAAATCACTCAATAATCAAAAAATCACCTGAAAGCATAATCAAGCAAAACACACACAAACTCAAGAGAGAGGGTATTCGAATTCTATCAACCTAGACAAATCTGGATAAGGTAGTCATACTGAAACTCATCCAACATTAGGATGAT
>MU226446.1:721122-735750 GCA_018584345.1 Thuja plicata
ACAACCTCTTCCCAGTAGTCTTGGAATCCTTTTATAGCACAAGGATCAACAAGCTACCGACATACTGGGAAGGATTACACAACCGCTTACAACAACTTTGCAACAAAATTTTGCAACCGAACATAGGCGGCAGCTGATTAACAAGGTTTATCTTTCATGGCTTAACCATATTCATCCTTTAAGATTTTCCTCCCATCTGTTCACTTCTTTGATGGTGGACTAATCAAAAGGCAACAGCTTCCACCCACCTGGCATCCATGGCAGTTTTGGTCTTAGACACAAATTTTTCCACGTCTCTTTTGACTTTGCAGAAGCCATCGATCAGTTCATTGCAATATTCTGTATTTGTGTTCTTTTCAAGATGTTGCTTTATATCCTGATTTCCTAGTATGGCGTCAAAATCAGATTCCAAATCTGATTGTGCTTTCAACTCCCCTGTTTCCTCAGCCTCTAGCTCCTTCTGCAATTGCCTTCTCAATTTCCTAAAGTATTTTCCATGCTCTTTTATGTCTTGCACCATTTTGTGCTCTGTCTACACTGCTGCTACATTTTTCATTTCTGGGAAGATCCTTGCGAGTGAGCGACACACCCCTGCTATTCAACTGGTCACATACTCACCATCCAACCTCACTCTACTTTTGACCCTCTGCGAGTGAGTGATGTATTAATTCTTTGCTCATCTTATGTCTGTCACACACTCGCAAGCTTTTATGCTTTGGCTCTTTGGTTCATGCGAGTGAGAGATATTTCCTTTCTTTAACTCGTCGCACACTCGCGAGTCCACTTTTCATATCACCTAAGTCTTAGCTACTGAGCGCCTATGCATCTTACCTTTCAACTATTCCATCGTCGCACACTCGCTGGCTATTTAATCTGACTTTTGGATTTTGAGCGGGTGAGCGACATTCATTTCCTTACTGCATACTTTGTCTAGTCGCACACTCGTGCTACTTAATTTTCAGTTTTCATCTTATGTGCGAGTGGGTGATAGCATCTGTTCGTTCCTCAGTCGCATACTCGCAAGCCTTAAAATTTCATTTCATGACTAACTGCGAGTGCACGACTGTGTCTCTTCTTTCCTTTGTCGCCTACTCGCGAGCTCCTTTTCTTTCATCTGAGTTGATTGGAAACTAAGTGATGCCTTTCCTTTTTTGACTCGTCGCACACTCGCACTGCAAAATATAACCAAGTTAGAACCTAAGTGAGTGGGTGACCTATAGGACAGGACCTCGTCACGCACTCGTGGAGCATGAGATAGACAGAATAACCTTACAGCGACTGCGCGACATACACTAATCACCAAGTCGGAAGGACCTTTCTCTTGGGGCACTTTTCTTCTCAGACATCGCGACAACCATTGGATCTTCTGATTCTTTCATCTGACGGCTATCGCTCAATCGCTCAATGTTTATACATACCCTTAAATGTTTCCCAGACACCGCGATTGAAGGGAAAGTACCTAAGTCTTGAAGTCGCTGAATCCCTTTTCTCCTTTCTGGCGACCATGTGAAAACCTTCTCTCAACAGCCACCTGCCTTGTGACACATGTCACTCAATCATTGGTCCTCTTGCTGCATACTGGAGAACTGAAGCATTATCTTGTTCTAGCGACATCCCGACTAAGACATACTACAAACCTCAAACGGTTAGTCGCGTAGTCTGAATCAAAATCTCTTAACCGCTGTTCTATTCCGAGACCACATGAATGAAGGCCTGACTTAACTGTTAGCTTTATCTTGATTTGGCGATAACGCGACATGAAGTAATCGCGAAGTCTGAGAACATTTTCATAACTGTGAAGATCTTCCCGCAATCACCCGACTAACAATGGGTCCCATTTTTTACAAAGATTTATAACATGAAGATCTTGTGACTACCCGACTGAAAGAAATCACTAAGTCTCAGAATGCTGAAGGAATATTCGAAAGTTAAACAAGACTACGCGACATGAGGAAAAAGCAAAGTCAGGAAGACAAATGGAATATTCGGCTAGGGTAACGCGACGAGGCAACCTAAATTAAAACACATGCCTTTATTAAATGAAAAAGTAACGCTGAAACATAAGGCATGACTTAGGGTTTGAAATTCATTATTTAATACTTGGATAGCCTAGGGTTTTTTAGGGTTTTTGCATAATGAGCAAAGTTTAGACTTGAAAACCTGAAACTTGACAGAAGTAAGGGCAGAATGAACGAGAGATAGCTGAATTGAGAACATCAGAGCTCAGAGAGCAGGACAAGGAACCAGGAGAATGAGCAAAAATAGGAAATACAACCAACACGACCAAGCTGTGCAACTGATCTGCATCAAATTATTAGAAACTGCAAATGGAAACGGATTGGCAAACTGGGCAAACGGATTCATCATGACCTAAAAATCATCAGGATAGCACATTTACATGCCTAGAATATAAGGGAGCATTCAATTATCCATTCCATTCAATCGGGTGTGAAATTTTAAGACCTCAAAGTAGGTCATTCAGAAATCTGCATTTGACAATTTGGCACACTGATAGAAACTACAAATGGAATGGGCTTAGCAAACTGACCAAATGGACTTGTCATGACCTAAAGACGAAGGATTAAAAATTATTTGACCTCTGCAATGGATTACAAAAGGAATTTTTTCAATTAGGTCACTAGGTCAAAAGTTACAGTCAATCAAACAGGGCTACTCAGAATTCTGATCAGTTACACAAGGCATGACAACAACAAACTACCAACTTTGAGGGGTTTGAAAACTAGTCAAAACATATCGAAATGAATTGGGATTTGAAACATAGGTTCTCTGATACACATACTCAACATCCCCAAAGTGGTGGGTCATGAAACATTTATGGGTGCAAGATATTCAAAGGAAAACTAGGCCAGTTACAACAGATTGACACAAGTATAAATGCAGATTTTGACAAGTGCCTAAAACAAGACATCACGAAATAAATCAAAACTTGAAACTAATGAACTAAGATGTCTTAAAATGTCAAAAAAAAGGTGATTAGCACTTGACATGCATGGTAGACCTCAGAATTTCATCAGGGCAAATAGGCTCAAAAAGCACTTTAGGGGGTCAAAATGCAAAATTTTAACATGGTACTTCAAAAACCCTTACTACTTTTTTCAATCCCAATAGTGGCTCTGACTGTGGACGCATACCCCATGCGGGCATGTAGAGAACTTTTAGAATCTCATGGTATAGCAGACCACCCAAAAAGAACATCAGACTTTCTACTTTCTCTCTCTTCTCCTTTGAATCTTTTTCTCCAAAAATAGGGAACCTCTTTATTGAAAGGAAAAACACCACACGACTGAAAGGAAAGTGACTATACAATATGTGCATCATTTAAAAAAAGCCTCAAACATCTACATAACTAAAATCAACACTTGCCTCTATCATAAACGTGATTTTCATTTACATTTTCTTGAGGTAAGCTGAAAGTATCACTGATTTCAGTTTCACCAATTTCATGTACATCTTCAATCTCCTTGTTTGGAAAAACAAAATAACTCTCTTCATTTTCATAGTGCATATAAAAACCAGACACAATCTCTTCATCTTGTTCACTATGAAAATATACATCAGCATGCTCATGAATATTAATATCAAACTAAAGTTCATCCTCATAAACTGATTTATGCATGCTATCAATCGGAAACATAAAGTGCTCAAACTCTACTTCACCAAATGAGTCATATATGTCATGAATTTTTAACTCACCTTGTGTATCCAACCAGAAATCAACTAAGTGATTAGACTTGTATTCACACATGTCATCAACATCAGCCTCGAAAATTACTCCACAATTTTCTAGTGTATCTTCACAATCACACATTGAATTATCAACAACATGAAACTGATCATCATAAAACTTGTTATCACATGCCGGCTGATTTTCAACAATTACTTGATCATATCTCTCATCATCAAACACAAAATTTTCATTATAATCACTGTCACAACTAGAAGAGAACCATTTTGATTTCTTTCTGCAGTATAACACCGTATCATCATCAAAATCACAACTAACCAAATCTGAAACTTCATCATGCTCTTCAAAAATCAGATTGATAATTCCATGCAAAGCTCCTTTGTACACATTTTGACAAATGATGTGCTGATCCACATTAACATCCTCATCATATAGTGGGTTAACAAACACCTTGAAACTACTTTCAACATCATGTGTACTTTCAGCATATGAGGAAGAAAAATCACTTACAACTTCATGGCATTCCTTTGCATAATTAGGTAACTCATCATTATGTGAAATGCATTCTTCAACTACTTCTTTATCCTCATATTGCAATGATGAACTTCCTTCAAAACTATCAGCTACAAGCTGATTTATACCATGCAGGGATAAAACATCATTTTCAGATTCGGAAGAAAGAACTCTACCTTCATATTCATGAGAAAACTCACTCCCATCATTGCTCTCTTCTTCCCATGTTGCATCGGACTCATAGGAAGATGGAAAAACACTTTCATTGTCCTCACCTTCACTTGGATAATAAGTTTCAGCCTCATCATCATCACTAGACTGAGGTATATACTGATCACTTTCATTTTCATTTGATGCCCCTTCATGCCATGACATATCAACACTCTTGTTCTCATCACTTGAAACACAACTTTCAGCTTCTTCATCCCTATAAGACTGAGATGCATGTTCTTCAACATCATCATTAGTAAAATTCTCAACATAATACAATTCATCAATAGGAGAAGAAACAACTGAAATCACTTCTTGCATTTGGGAAACATCAAGTGAATCAACTTTATCATCTACTGCTGTAACATTACAAACACATGTGTTCTTTTCACCAAAAATAGATTAAGCTCTTTGTGACAAAGAAACTTCAACAACACATGTTCTTAAGTCTGAAATTTCAACAACATTATTTGCAACAGCAAGGCATACTACATGCTGATATGACTTTGAAACTTCAACATGACATTCACTTTCACTTTCAAATGCATCTTGCCGGCAAACACCTCTAGATAAATGGTTCTTTGTCAGTCCGTATTTCATGTTATTTTCAATCTCTATGGCTGCCATGAATGCTTGATGAAAAGTCTTAGGTTCTTCATCCCACAACAAATAGCTCATATCCTTATCAAATGCATCAAAGTAGATAACTACACACACTTGATCATTGGGTCTGCAATTTTTAGGGATATCATTATAAACCTTTCTGAATCTGATGTTAAAATTAGGAACTAGTTCTTCATTCTCAATCCTAATTTGTAACAACTTAGTAAATGCATCATGTGCACTTACTCTTTCACCGAATTTCAACATGAAGGCTGAATGCAACTCACTCCAAGAGGATATAAAACATGCTCATAAAAAAGAAAACCACTCACGAGCATCACCCCTTAAAGTCTGGACAAACAATTTCATATGAACATCTTCATGTGCAATCTCAAAATCATCCATCAAATCAACAAACAACTGAATATGCTGACTTGCTAAATCATGTCGTTTCCCATGAAATATTGGCAATTTGTCTCTAATGCCATTAGGAATAACATTGGGAAAACCATGTATGCCATCAAAACAAAATGGCATGTACCTTCTAGTAGAAATAGATCTATTGATACTACTGATGGGCTGCCCACTAGGTGAACTGAAATCTTCCATTCTTCATAGATTTAAGAATTTAATCACCAAAATGAAATTCAGATTTCTATCTTGCAGCAGATCTATAATCTCTCCACTAACTTTTACAATAGCATACTTCAATACTTCACATCAAACAATCTGAAACCTTTTCTTACTGAAGTATGCAACCAAACTCAAAAGTTCTCCTACTTTGTGCTGAGACCACTTAATGGAGAACAACCATTTGTATAACTTTCTTTCATGAAAAGATGAAGATTACCTAGACTAGAATTGCAGCGACTGCTCCTTTTTTCTTTCTTGACTTGAAACACTACAGATTTACAACCTTTTGTGTAGCTTCATCAGGTTCTTTCTTGGTAGAGTCGTCATCTCCTTGCAGAGGAGAACTTTCAAACAGAAAAAGCTATTTGCCAAATTCTTTTCAATTCTAGTGTAATATCCACCTCTGAGTTTACTTTTCTATTTCGATTGCCGAACTCTTTTAGGCCTTTTCATGTATGTGTGGTTTATTTCAGATGGATTAGAGGATATTTATGTATCACATTTCAATATGTTATTGATTCATTGCTTAGAGTGTTTCATGTCTTATTTGCATATGATTTATAGTTATTTCATGATGTTGATGTATATGTTAGGATGTCATTTCGATTATGGTTTTCTGACAATACTGACCCTAGGTTTATATGCACATGGATCATTTATATTTTTTGCATTACTGTTTGACGTGCTTAATATGGTATGGGATAGAGTTGTAGTTACTTATTTCGGCGAGATCCACACGATAAACTAGTCTCAACCATTTTTTGATATATTATATGCAAGTATGCTCGTCTTTGTGATGACAGGTTTGCAGATACCGAGCTACGTCTTCCCTGAATTGGTAGGAGTGAGTGTGCCCTATCGCATTATCTCAATGGTAAGAGAGGGGAGATAGTATTCAGATCCAAATCCATACCCTAAACCCTTATTTTGTCCTATTGATGGACAAAGAATCTGATTGAATACCCTAGTGTTTGAATCCGTCAAGTGACGTGGATTCTTGAGCCTATTTGTGTGTGTTGGGTTTCTATTTCAGTTGATTGTCTGTTTCAGTTGATTATCTGTTTAGATGAGTTTCAAGTGATTTGGTGGTACTTTAGCTTGATTTATTTAATATATTTTTATGGTAAATATTAATG
The DNA here is from genome assembly GCA_018584345.1 of Thuja plicata. NCBI lineage: Eukaryota > Viridiplantae > Streptophyta > Pinopsida > Cupressales > Cupressaceae > Thuja > Thuja plicata. The sequence continues at coordinate 727,924 of MU226446.1, forward strand.
TTAATTATTGCACCTGTAGTAAGGTTAAAACATTGATCTATGAAATATATGGCTATTTAATAATTAAATATTAATTAAATGCCTATATTTAATTAATTGATTTAATTATTAAGTCTTGATTAAAATAATTGAGATTTAATAAATATTAAATTCAATTAATTGTAATTAATTATGCATAGTTGAATTACTGAATATCATCTTAAGTTTTATGGTTAATTGATTTATTTAATTGAAATAATATCTCATGTATTTTCAATTTAACACTTTGCTTTTATATTATAAAGTTGAGTTCCTGTTGCATGCTTTAAGTGAAATTTAAAATAAAGGAATTATCTTAATTAATAATTAGATAATTTATTTTCCCTTTAGGGTTTTCACTTTTTGAAAACATAATTGCTTGGATTATCTATATCTTTGGATTGGAAGCCTTTTTGAAGGTGGTTCAATCAGGGAGAAGGAGAAAATCAAGTGATTGGGGATTTTGAGGAGGTTTGCTCAGATTTGGAATTCATCTTGCTTGAATTTGTGGGTTTGATCATCTCTTTTGTTACTAAGGTAGGATCTTGAGCTTTTCAATTCTAGTTTTCAGATCCCTATCTTCTATGCATCTGAAAACTAGGATCCTTTTCTTGATCTTCTCTGTTTGTGTATTAGGTGATTCTATTGATTAAAATGATGAAAAATGTCTTCTTGGTTTCAATTTGTATTTTCCTCCATATTTTCTTATCAGATCTGTGATTGTGAGCATAAGGGTTTCATTTTTGGGTGTTAAATGCCAATTGGGCATAAGGGTTTTCGTATGGACGGATTCTGTTTGGTATTGCCGTTAGGGTTTCATTTTTAGAGAAAATTCCTCTTTGAATGAGAATTTTGTTAATGTGAGAAATTAGCTTGAAAACCCTCAGATTTGTGTTTAGCTCACCTTGAATTGTAGAAAATTTATCTTCATCAGATGCATGTCGAAACCCTGATCAGATCTGCAAGAAAATAATTGAAATGAGTGAATTTGCATGATAGGAGACAAGGAAAACTCTTCTTGAGAAAATGAATAATTATATTTAAAATTAGGTTATTATTGTTTTTCTCATCTTGCATGCGGAAGAGAAAAAGAAAATATCCCTCCGATTTTTATTTATAATTTTATTGCCAATATTGTTGAAAATATGGCTTATAAGGTTTAATCTTTGAAAGAAAAGGAAATTAGGCCTATTTATGATTGCTGGAAATTCACCAGCAAATTAAAAATAATACAGCCCTATTTGATAAGGAAGAAATTGATTTTTAGATATGCTTTAAATCAACTATTGTTTATGGCTATTATTGTTGAATTAATGACTAAATATATAAATTAAATATTGATGTTCAAAACAATATAAGGCTGGTTATTTTTATTTTAAAAATAAAAAAATAAAAAAAAAATAAACAGGAGTTTATTATTGTGTAAAAAGATTAAAAAAGAAAAAAAAATTAATCATTAAATAAACTCTGTTTCAAAAGTTTCTATTTTTTTCAAAAAAAATTTAAACATTGAAAAGAATTTAAAAATAAAATAAAGGGCAAAAAAAAAATTGTTAGCAGTGGGTGGCGGGCCCTCAAACCCCATCCCCACCGGCTGCCACGCACGACAGCCTCACCGCCGGCGGGGCAGGGTCTGCCGTAACTGGCAGAGCACCTGCTGTCGACGGCAGAGGACTGCCAGCGGGTCGGCCCCTTTTAAGGGAGTGTCGTAGGGTTAGGAAGGGTGGGGGCCAACCAGACCCCCCCCCCCCTATTAGTTATTTTTATATTTTTTTTCAATTTTATTTATAATGTTTAAATTTATTTATAATTTATAATTTTATTTAGTATGTTTATTTTTATTAAATAAAATTTAAGATAGTACAGTTATTTTATTTAATATATATTTAGAGTTAGCTTATTTTGTTAAGTATATTAATTAAAAAATAAAATTTAGTTAATATATTTGTGTTAAAAATGATTCCTCTATTATGTTAGTTAATTGAATGGCTAATCTTTTATTTTGAGGCTATTTGGTTGTTATTTAATTAAATAAGCTAAATGATATTTAAAAATATTATTTTTCCTAATAATAGTTAAGACAAGAAGTCTATTAATAGTTTGAGGTTATTTATTAAATTAACACGAGGAGTTCTAGGGGAGATTGACATTTTAATGGAGGATTTTGTAATTAAGTCTAATAGGACGTCAAATACATTATTTCTGGATTAGGGATTTCAGATGGTTATAGTTTGGGGATTGTTTTGGGTTGGTGATCATTGTTAGATTAAGAGTACGACTTTTGATGGAGTCTTATTTTCAATAGAGTTATTTGACTGATTTAATTATGGAATATGGAATTACTGGTAATGATCTATTTTTGTATGCTTGTTTCAAAGGCTTTGATTGTTATGTCTGTTCGATTGTCTTCCCTATACCTAGTACGTCTATACTTAGGATATGTGATCTTTGAGAATGTCTCATGTGGTTAGTGAGAACCAGTAGTTCCTATATGGGTAGGAACCAGTTTATGAGATCTATGATATTATATTTGACCTTGAGCTAAGGGGATGGTTAGTTAGGTGCATCTTAGGGGAGTGGCTTGCAATAGGATTTCGGGGCCCAAAGAGGCTAGTCCAGGGTGACCTATTGTAAGTTGAATAATAAATGATAACTTAATAATAAAACTTGGGGATTACATTAAATACAAGATTAGTTAGCATGTTGAGCGTTCGGGGTCCAGAGTGACCAGACTAGGGTAAACTCAACTAGATGATGCTTGAGGGTTCGGGGTCCATAGAGACAAGTCCTGGGTAACTCGAGTATACGACCATATGATGACACTCCCATAGCATGTAGCCTAAGTATCCTCCATAGGTCCTGTTGTACCTTTTTATGGTTGTGTCTATGACATTTGGTGTTTTGGATTCAGTATTTGGTTATGGTGATGTTTTGGATATCTTATGTATGCTCTTTTTATCTTTGGATGATGTACCTTGTTTGATCCTGGATTTTAGTTGTCTTGATCTTTCCATCTTTATGCTTTTGCTTTAGTCTTTCTCATTGTGATCAGAAAGCTTCTAGGATCTTCCTATGTGTTTCTTTATGATGGCTTGTATGCCTTTGATTGTCTTCATGTTGTATACCAATGTGAGTGGGCCTGTTATTATCTCCTCATCGCGGTGGGAGTAGACCTTTGGTTCCACGTGGTTGGGTGGTAGTGATTCTCATTACCATTGAGATCTGATGGTTCTTCTTCTTGCTTGGATGATCCTTGTTGTAGTTATATCTTCTGATTCTTTTGGAGACTTGTATAGTTCCATGAGTTGTATATTCATAACCATATGTGTTTATTGGTTAACCTCCTTTGGAGGATGTATCATGTTGTATTCTTCATGTTTATCTAGGAGGTTTTGATCTTATCATATCAGTTGTGATATTGTATTAGATTGATTAGTACATACCTCGTGACATGTGCAGAGGATGTGAGTTATGAGATGTATATTATTGGATTCATTTGTTGTATCATTTGTGTTAGTTCTTTATAGTTGTTATTCGTAGATTATCTTGCTTAAGTGATTCTATGTCAAGGAACCCTCAAGAATTGGTATTTGTGTATGAGTTTTTCTTATGTGTATGTTATGTATCTCATTGCATTGCTTCCGCTTTCTTATCATTATTATTTATAAACATTTAAAAAAAAATTATCCTGTTAACTCAGTGTCAATTTTAGGTTAGTTCCCCTAGGTTCCCTAGTGGGGCATTACACTTGGTATCAGAGCCCATGTTTCTACACTGGGAGCTCTGGGAATCTGTATGCCCATTAGTTATCTTTTGATTTTAAAACATTGAAACAAATATAGACATAAAACTCTGATGTATTTAAAACCAATTCTTTGTGATTATCTATTTGCTTTTGATGTTATTAGTTTTGGTGTTGGTTCTGAGTTGTAGTTTGGTTCTCTAGGTGATTCAGGAATCATGCCTAAATCTAGAGCTGCTAGAGGTCATGGTAGAGGCCGTGTTGATGGTCATGGTAGGGGTAGGAATCACAATCCTTCCTTGAATGTCAGTCAAGACAGTGATCATCAGCACAATAGGGATGAGCATCGGGCTGAGTCTGTTGAGCCAAACGCTAGGCAGATGCTGAAGGTGATATTAAGTCATCTTCCTGAGAAAGTTAGAGTGGAGAAGGATGCTTCTCATCATTCTCAGATAGAGCAGAGAGAGAGGGAGAGGTCTAGGAGCCCTCCAAGGAGGACTGTTGCAGTGGATCCTGAGGTTGTTGCAGCGAACCACATGAGAGATCTCATGAGAGTTCCACCTACTCCCTTTGATGGGAAAGGAGAAGGGTTGGAAGCTAAGACTTGGCTTATCGCATTAGAGAGGGTTTTTGCTATGCATCCCTTTAGTAGCAATACTAAAGCTAGGTATGCAGTAATGCAACTCTCCAATTTTGCAGCAAGGTGGTGGAAGATAGAGGAGGAGAAGTTAGGTCTCCATATGGACACAGTGACATGGGAGTTATTTCTTGAGTATTTGCGAGAGCGCTTCCTCTCTGATCAGTGGAGGCAGCAGAGGGCAGATGAGTTTCATAACTTGAGGCAATTGACCATGTCAGTGGTAGAGTATGAGCGTAGATTCTTTGAGCTCAAGCAGTATGCTGGATATGATCAAGATTTGGCCCTTATGGTTTAGCACTTTGTTAGGGGGCTCAATGAATGCATCGTTGGGGAAGTTAGACTCTTTGAGCTTACAAACCTCAGAAAGGCGGTTATTAAAGCTACCCTTGCAGAGGAAAACCTAGCATTGGGCCATGGTGGTTAGTTGGGAGTGCAGTCTGGTGTACCTACTCCTTGTTACAAAGGTAATCAACCTCAAGGAGCTAGAAATTCTAGGAACCCTCGTACAGTTTCAAAGGGTAACCAAAGCCAACAGGGTAAGAGATTATTTCATGGCACTAGTGGTGGTTCTTATTCGGGGAACTATCACAACTGGCTACGCAGTATGTGTAATAGGACTGATCGGTTAGTTTAGAGTTTGCATTAGGATGCTAGTGAGGGCAGTTTTCTTCAGTCTAGTGCACCTTCAGTTAGAGGAGGTGGTAGTAGAGGTGGTTGCTATTGTTGTGGACAGCTTGGTCACATTGCGGACAATTGTCCCCAACTTGCATCGCAGTGTTTGAGTCAGAGACCGGAGTAGGGTCATATGGGACCCACATATTGAGTCTTTTGTGACTCAGTTTGATGAATTGAGTTTAGAGATTCATATCTCTACCTTTGTTGTAGACTTCCAGGTGTAAGCCTAGTTTTAGGGGAGGAGGATGTAATACCCACCTCTGAGTTTTCTTTTTTGCTTTGGTTGCCGAACTCTTTTAGGCCTTTTCATGTATGTGTGGTTTATTTCAGATGGATTAGAGGATATTTATGTATCATGTTTCAGTATGTTATTGATTCATTTCTTAGAGTGTTTCATTTCTTATTTGCATATGATTTATAGTTATTTCATGATGTTGATGTATATGTTAGGATGTCATTTCGATTATGGTTTTCTGACAATATTGACCCTAGGATTATATGTACATGGATCATTTATATGTTTTTCATTACTATTTGACATGCTTGATATGGTATGGCACAGAGTCGTAGTTACTTATTTCGGCAAGATCCACACGATAAACTGGTCTCAACCATTGTTTGATATATTATATGCATGTATGCTCATCTTTGTGATGACAGGTTTGTAGGTACTGGGCTACGTCTTCCCTGAATTGGTAGGAGTGAGCATGCCCTATCACATTATCTCAATGGTAAGAGAGGGGAGATAGTATTCAGGTCCAAATCCATACCCTAAACCCTTATTTTATCCTATTGATGGACAAAGAATCTGATTGACTATCCTAGTGTTTGAATTCATCAAGTGACATGGATTCTTGAGCCTGTTTGTGTGTGTTGGGTTTCTGTTTCAGTTAATTATCTGTTTAGATGAGTTTCAGGTGATTTGGTGGTACTTTTAGCTTGATTTATTTAATGTATTTTCATGGTAAATATTAATGTTAATTATTACACCTGTAGTAAGGTTAAAACATTAATATATGAAATATATGGCTATTTAATAATTAAAAATTAATTAAATGCCTATATTTAATTAATTGATTTAATTATTAAGTCTTGATTAAAATAATTGAGATTTAATAAATATTAAATTCAATTAATTGTAATTAATTGTGCATAGTTGAATTACTGAATATCATCTTAAGTTGCATGGTTAATTGATTTATTTAATTGAAATAATATCTCATGCATTTTCAATTTAACACTTTGCTTTTATATTATAAAGTTGAGTTCCTGTTGCATGCTTTAAGTGAAATTGAAAAAAAAGGAATTATCTTAATTAATAATTAGATAATTTATTTTTCCTTTAGGGTTTTCACTTTTTGAAAACCTAATTGCTTGGATTATCTATATCTTTGGATTGGAAGCCTTTTTTAAGGCGGTTCAATCAGGGAGAAGGAGAAAATCAGGTGATTGGGGATTTTGAGGAGGTTTTCTTGGATTTAGAATTCATCTTGCTTGGATTTGTGGGTTTGATCATCTCTTTTGTTACTAAGGTAGGATCTTGAGCTTTTCAATTCTAGTTTTCAGATCCCTGTCTTCTATGCATCTAAAAACTAGGATCCTTTGCTTGATCTTCTTTGTTTGTGTATTAGGTGATTCTATTGATTAAAATGATGAAAAATGTGTTCTTGGTTTCAATTTGTGTTTTCCTCCATGTTTTCTTATCAGATCTGTGATTGTGAGCATAAGGGTATCATTTTTGGGTGTTAAATGCCAATTGGGCATAAGTGTTTTTGTATGGACGGATTCTGTTTGGTATTGCCCTTAGGGTTTCGTTTTTAGAGAAAATTCTTCTTTGAATGAGAATTTTGTTAATGGGAGAAATTGGCTTGAAAACCCTTAGATCTATGTTTATCTCACCTTGAATTGTAGAAAATTTGTCTTCATCAGATGCATGTCAAAACCCTGATCAGATCTGCAAGAAAACAATTGAAATGAGTGAATTTGGATGCTAGGAGACAAGGAAAACTCTTCTTGAGAAAATGAATAATTATATTTAAAATTAGGTTATTATTGTTTTTATCATCTTGCATGTGGAAGAGAAAAAGAAAATATTCCTCCGATTTTTATTTATAATTTTATTGCCAATATTGTTGAAAATATGGCTTATAAGGTTTAATCTTTGAAAGAAAAGGAAAGTAGGCCTATTTATGATTGCTGGAAATTCACTAGCAAATTAAAAATAATACAGCCCTATTTGATAAGGAAGAAATTGATTTTTAGATATGCTTTAAATCAACTATTGTTTATGGCTATTATTGTTGAATTAATGACTAAATATATACATTAAATATTGATGTTCAAAACAATATAAGGCTAGTTATTTTTATTTTAAAAAAATAAAAGAAAAATAAAATAAATAAATAATAAACAGGAGTTTATTATTATGTAAAAAGATTAAAAAAGAAAAAAAAACTAATCATTAAATAAACTCTGTTTCAAAAGTTTCTATTTTTTTAAAAAAAAATTTAAACATTGAAAAGATTTTAAAAATAAAATAAAGGGAAAAAAAAATTTGTTAGCAGTGGGTGGCGGGCCCTCCAACCCCGTCCCCACCGGCTGCCACACACGGCAGGCTCACCGCCGGTGGGGCAGGGTCTGCCGTAACTGGCAGAGCACCTGCTACCGACGGTAGAGGACTGCCAGCAGGTCGGCCCCTTTTAAGGGAGTGTCATAGGGTTAGGAAGGGTGGGGGCCAATCGGACCCCCCCCC
>MU226446.1:756489-766571 GCA_018584345.1 Thuja plicata
ATACTGACAAGGCCACTCGCTATGTCAGGTACCTCGCAGGGTAACTAACATCTTCTCAACACCATCTTAGCCTATACTAGCACTCAAGCATGGGTGAGGACACATCTTATTAATCCATTTTAATATCTCCAAATATGTCTATAGTTATCACTTATTAATAAACTCCACAATAAGCAATCCAGTAGTCACTTATGGACACAGAACTTATTGCAAGCCACCTCCTACTACATATCTAGGTAACCTACCCTAGGCTAAGAGATCCTAACAGATCTAGCATAGGTCAAAACCCTAGTGTACCCCAAATCCAGTATCCCACACAATCAGAAATGGTCACATAAAGGTACACACATAGGTATATAATCGAAAGGGTCATCATGGTCAGTTTAGGGTAATATCTGACAACACACACACACCATGAAGTAACAAAAATATAATTACACCCCCCAGCCTCTGTATACATCCTAGGTCATCTAATGCCCCCAACAGTAATACATTCAAGTACAAGAGAACATACAGATGCATAGAAATAAAAACATCTTAAAAGACTGAAAAATGAACCTAAGTGGATATACATTTTTAGCTAAATCTTCTAGGAACATCATTTAATACTAAAGATCTGATAAAACCACAATTTATCAAAATTCAATTAAATAACATTCCTAATACCATTTCAGGATACACGTGTTAACAATCAATTACAATATAAAATACTCCTATTTTACGAATTGATTATAACATGCATTAATTATATCATGACTAAATATAATGTCAATTAATTGATTAAAAATTAACCACACTATATATTAGTCATACAACAATAATCCATAATACCAATTAGTTAGGAAAATTCGTATCTATTATAACATTATAATTAACCATGCTAAATATATTAATTAAATAATAACCATGTGTTAATTAAAATAATAACCATACATAATTAGAAATTAATAATTGTATATTAAGTAAAACTAACATACATATTAATTTAAAATTTAAAAAAAAACATACATATATAAATTAAAAAGTAACATTAAATATATTAACAAAACCTAATATTTAATACTTAATTTAAATCCGAATTAAATTAAAAAAAATAAACAAATAAAAAAAAACTTTAAAACTTCTTTTTTTTTAAAAATAAAATGAAAACTATGGGGGGGGGACCCACGCGGGTTCATATCCCCTAGCGCTAACAGTGTTGTCCTTTAAGGACAGTGGGGGGCCCGCAAGGTACCCTCCCCCCTGCGCGGACTACGCTCCCCTCTTGGGGAAGGCCGCCCACCTTTGGAAAAGTGGCGCAGGTCATAGGGTAAGGTGGGGATGATCACACCTTCCCTTAACAAATTTTAATATTATATTATTTTTTTTACCTTTTTAAAACTGTGATTTCTTCAACCGAAATTCGCAGAGAATTTAGTTATTAAACTAAAAAAAAAATTTGTTTTTAACATTCCGAAAATATGGAATCACAAAAAGTAAGTAATTTAAAAAAAAAAAAACATAAATCCGAAAATATGGAAATAGTAAAAATAAGAAATTTTTTTTTACTTTTTTTTTTTTACTTACTACGTAAAATTCTTCACTAGTCTGTATAAAAATAGAGGGTGGGTATTTTTCAATTGATTTAATTTTTTTGCAAAGAAAACACTAAGGAGCTGATTTAATTTATTTCCTCTATAGTTAGGACTATAGAGAGACTTTAATTTTTCAATTTCTAGGAGAATTATAGGAGATCTACTCGCGAAATTTCGACAGCATAAGGGTATTATGCTAAGAAATATTTTAACATGAAAATAGTAGATCTAAGCTTTCATAAATACCTAAAAACATCGAAGATAGTAAATCATAAATTTTAATTTCTTCTATAATATAAACTATATCAAAGGTTAATTTTTTCTATTTTCTAAGAGATCTAGAGGGAATTTCTTCCTGAAATTTTGACAGCATAACCCTACGATGCTAAGAATATAGAAAATGAAAGAAATACAGATCTAGGGTTTCTAGAAACACCCAAAAATGTAAAAACAACCATAAACCATTTAAAGGCCAAATTAAGGAACATGCATTAAAACAACATAGAAAACCTCAAATCTACAAAATTGAATCCATACAAGGAAAATGAAACCTACCTTTAATCTAATACAAGAAACAGAAGAATGTAGCTTTGAGGATGAAAGTAGATCTGAAACGCTCAAGCCCAATTCAACCACAGATCTGGCACAATGTAGATCCGAACACACACACACAAGCAATAGAAAATTCTGAAACTTTGAAGCAACCAAGATCCACAACAATCCACAATTCTTCAAAAACCCAAAATCACCAAGATCTCTCCAATTCTCAAAAACCTGTTATCAGATAATGAATGACCAAATCCCCCTAAAGAGATTCAAATTTCCCAAAACATGCAAAGGTGAATGACAACTCCCAAGTCAATCCCTAATTTAACTCAACTTGAAAATTGAAAGTAAATCCAAATTAATTAAATAAAATATTCTTTATTGCCACAACTCAACTTTGACTCCTAATTACAAGTTAAGATATTTTGAATTTGAAAATACTTTTTCAACACAATTATGCACATGTAATTAATAAAATATTTAATTAAATAGATTAAATATTTATGTCACAATAATGCATGCAACCAAATATTTAATTATTTAATTTATCATATAAGCACAAACAATATAGTTTTCAATTAAATATTATAATTAAATTAAAATATTCAAATATTTCAATTTTATTAATTATTTAAAATTTACTTAGGATATAATTAAATCATTAATTCAACTATAATCTATTAATTCATTAAACATGGAAAATCACTCAATAATCCAAAAATCACCTAAAAGCATAATCAAGCAAAACACACACAAACTCAAGAGAGAGGGTATTCGAATTATGTCAGCCTAGACAAATCTGGATAAGGTAGTCATACTGAAACTCATCCAACATTAGGATGATTAGGCTTAGGTTAGGGTTTTGGATCTGTATGTTACCTCCCCTCTTTACCATTGAGATGAATATTTATGGGCACCCTCACTCCTGCCAATTCAAGGAAGATGATGCCCTGTACCTGCAATCCTGTCACCAAAAGAACACACATGTACATACATAATATAATATCACAAACAATGATAGGGATCGGTCAGACATGTGGATCTCACCGAAGTAAGTAACTACGTCTCCTTCCTCTACCACAACAACACATCAACAAGTACATTCACATATAAGACAACCATACACATGCGTGTATGGGGTAAGTATATCATAATCTAAAATTGACATATAATAATCAACATGATAACATCATGACATCTATCTATGCACAAGGTAAAATCATGACATCATAAACAAGTATCATCATCAAATGAAATAATATCAGCTCACATAAAATGTGGCGTAAAAGAATTCAGCCAATCAACTGAAACCAATGCTTAAAAGAGTACGACATCATAAACTAAAAAGCAAAACATGGGTGGGTATTACATAAAGAAAAAATCCTAATAGGGTTGCAAGATCTCTTAATATGGATAATTATACTGAAGTACAGTTCTTTGTGGGTACTAATTCCCACTGAGGTTTTTACCTATTTGGTTTCCCCGTAACCAAAATTATTGTGTTCTCTATTGTGTTATCTGAATGTGCATTTACTTTATGTTAATTGTATCTAAGAAAAGAAAAGAATTAAAGTAGCTGATAACTGATTCACCTCCCCTCTCAATTATCCTTTGGGACTATTCTAACAATTGGTATCAAATCCAGGTGCCTTGGAGAGAAATCCTAACAGCTTAAGGTAGATCAAATGACATACTTCAAGAAAGAGAGTCCTAAGTTCAATGGAGAAAACTATCTTGACTGGAAGAACAAAATGATAACACATCTTCAATGCATCAGATTTGAGATCTATGAGATTTACACTCAATAAATTAAAGTTCCCACCTTGAAATACCTTGCAGAAGATGACTCTACAGTAAAAAAAGGAAGTATTCACTAATAATGCAATCGCCAAAGAAGCTCTGATCAGTGCCCTATCCGACAGTGAATTTTCTGAGATCAAGAATATAGATACAACATACTATATTTTGAAATACTTAGAATATATGTTTGAAGGAGAAATTCAAGCAAAGAATGTGCATAGAAAGACATGGAAGAAAAGGTAGAACAACTTAGATATGCTACCTAAAGAAAAAATCAGAGCCTACAATCAAAGAATTAATGAACCAGTTTCAGGTATCAGGAACAATGGTGGAGAAATTTTAGAGGAAGATATAATGGACAAACTAATGACCACACTAACAGAAGACTATGAGAGAAAGATCAATATCTTAAATGAGACTATGTAATTTTTAAAAGACTTTAGGAGAGAGACTTTGATCAGCAAAATATCTGCATTTGAGATATCAAGATTAAAGATAGAACCCAAAAGTGAGATAGCTTTCAAAGCCTCAGTCCACAGCAAGAAATCCATAAGCAGCTCTACTAATAATGAAGAAGTGGATATAGAACTAAAAGAAATCATTGCTATGATTGCCAAGAAAGAAAGGAAAGGTAAAGGGAAATATGAAGGAAAGCTACCATTCAAATGTTTTTCATGCAACAAAGTTGGTAACTTTGCATCCAAGTGTCCTACAAGAGTCAAGAAGTTTAGATCAGATTACAAGCCCAAGTACACTAAGGAATGCTATCATGCTGAAGTCGGTGTAACTGATGATGATTCAGGAGAAGATGAAATTGGTTTTGTTTCCATTAAAGACATTGAAAATATGCTTGAAGAAATGGACAAAGAAGATGAAGAAAAAGAACAAGAGCTAGCATTAGTTTCAAAAGCTGACATCATAACTGACTAGATCATTAACAATGGATGTTCACACCACATGATAGGAGATAAAGAAATATTTGTACATTTGGACAAATACAAAGGTGGCGTGCTTAGATTTGGAGATAACACTCCCAAAGCTATCATAGGTAGAGGTTCTATTACCTTAGATGGAAAGAACAAGACAAATGATGTTCTTTATGTTGATGGTTTACATCATAACTTACTAAGTGTTGGACAGTTGCTTGATAAAGGATATCAGTTGGAATTCAAAAACAACCAGTGCATCATTAACAACAAAGAAGGAGACATGATTGCATCATGCTCAAAGACCAAAGGTAATGTTTTTTAGATCAATTCAGAAGTAAGTTGTTTTGTTGCAAAATTAGATGATAGTTGGCTATGACACAAGAGACTTTGTCATATCAATTTTGATAACATAGTCAAGATAAGTAATGTAAAGGAAGTAAGAGACCTTCCAAGTATTGCAAGACCAATTGAAACCATGTGCAGGGAATGTGTGATGGGAAGCATGTGAAGATCTCATTCAGGAGCAAACAAGACTCTGCATAAAACAAATTAGATCTGATACATACAGACCTATGTGGACCTACTCAAAAAGGTCTTACTACAGAGAAATGTATTTCATTTTTTTTGTTGATGATTTCTCAAGGATGAAGTGGGTTGCATTCTTAAAAGAAAAATTTGAAGCTTTTGAGAAGTTCAAAGTGTCCAAAGCTAAAGTTGAGAATGAATATGGACCTACTCAAACAAGATCTTACTACAGAGAAAGGTATTTCATTTTGTTTGTTGATGATTTCTTTAGGATGATGTGGGTTGCATTCTTAAAAGACAAATCTGAAGCTTTTGAGAATTTCAAAGTGTTCAAAGCTAAAGCTGAGAATGAATCTAGATTAAAGATAAAATGTCTAAGATCTAATAGAGGAGGAGAATTAACCTCTGACCAGTTTTATGATTACTGTGAAAAACATGGAATCAAGAGACAGTTAAGTGCACCTAGAACCCCTTAGAAGAATGGGATTGCAAAAAGAAGGAATAAAATAATACTTGACACAACGTGCACTATCATGATTGAAGGAAAGGTTGATCATACTTATTGGAGAGATGCGGTCAATACAACAGTTTATACAATCAATAGAATACAATTAAGGCCAGGCGCAGATAAGACACCCTATGAACTTTGGTTTGGTAATGTTCCTACTGTAAAATACTTCAAAATATTTGGAAGCAAGTGCTACATCAAGAGAGATGATATCATTGGCAATTTTGATGCTAGAAGCGATGAAGGTATTTTTCTTGGTTACTCTACAAAAAGCAAAGCCTATAGATGTTTTACTGTAAGATTAAAGAAGATCATTGAAAGTAATCATGTGAAGATTGATGAGAAGTTTATGATTCAAGATAGATATTATGACTATGCTCCCATGATTGAAGATGAGCCCAGACCCATCAATAAGGACACATTTATTGAAGAAATGTTTGACTATGTTGATGTTTCATGTAGCAATCCTGAACCAAGTGAAAGGAATCACAAATTATAGATGAAAGTATCACTCCTAAGAATTCAAGATACACATCCAAATACCACTCTAAGGAAGATATCATTGGAGATTAGAGTGCAAAAGTCTTGACAAGATCTAGAGCAAAAGGTTCAACCATTGATGAAGAGGTATGCTTACTTTCACAGATTGAACCCTTAAGTGTTGAAGATGCGTGCAAAGATTCAGATTGGAAAAGTGCCATGCAAGAATAATTAGATCAAATAATCAAGATTGAAACATGGGAACTGGTCCCTAGACCTCATGACAAGAATGTGATTGGAACAAAGTGGATTCAGAAAAGGAGCAGCAGCCTGTAATTTATTCATTAGAGAGAAAGAAGAAGGACTACTACTCGTTGCTATTTTTGTTGATGAGATTATCTTAGGAGGTAATGACAAACTTAGTGAAAAATTCACCAAAGAAATGAAAAGTGAATTTGAAATGAGCATGATTGGACCTATCAAATACTTTCTTGGATTGAATGTAAAACAAACAGATGAAGGAATATTCATAAATCGGTCTAAATATGTGAAGGAGATATTGAAGACTTTCAAGATGGAAGATTGCAAACCAGTAAGCACCCCCATGATAACATGAAGCATGCTTTCTAAAGATGATGATTCCACAATAGTTGACAAGACCCTATACAAGTCTATGATTGGAAAACTCATATATCTTACTCAATCTAGACCTGATAATTCTAATGTAGTTGGCATTGTTGGAAGATTTGTAGTTGAACCCAAGAAAAATCACCTAATGGAAATAAAATGAATATTCAAATACTTAAAAGGAATATTGACTATGGTTTATGGTATCCTAACTCAGAGAATATACAACTTCATGTGTACACAGATGCAGATTGAAAAGGTTGTGTTGATGATAGAAAAAGTACATCAGGAGGAGTAGTATTTATTGAAGACAGATTGGTTACTTGGACAAGTAAAAAATAGAATTGTATCTCTCAGTCAACAGAAGAAGCTAAGTATGTTGCAGCAACATTGAATTGCTCAACAATGGTTTCAATCAATCAGATGATTAAAGACTTTGGTATTCAGATTTATTATCCTATTATTATTCATTGTGACAACACTAGTACTATCAATATGTCAAAGAACCCTATGATGCATGCAAAGACAAAGCACATTGAGATCAAATACCATTTTCTAAGAGAAAAAGTTGCAGACAGAGAAGTCAAGTTGGATTATGTGAGCACTAAAGAACAATTAGCAGATATTTTTACAAAGACATTATCAAAAGATACTTTTGAGTATCTCAGGGAGAAGTTGGGAGTAATTCCCTTTCCTGAGTCTGATTAGAACTTATAGCAAGAACATCAGTCCTTGGTGACTGATGAATGGTTGACTACTCTACTTCTGGAGTAGTACCTGTTCTTAATGGTGTTTAACACCCTTTGTCATTGATTTCAAAGGGGGAGTATTAGTAAGGGGGAGCATATACTCTGGGGGAGTATATAGAGCAGCAGTAGTGAAGAGGAACTTTTGATGAGGATATTGAGAAGATTGTAAAAAGAAGGAAGACACTTTGACTTGATGATATCATATCTTGCCATCAATGTCAAAGGGGGAGATTGTTGGAGATTTTATTCTATGCAAATAATTGATTGTATGTTTTGTTAGAATAGTCCCAAAGGATAACTGAGAGGGGGGGGTGAATCAATTATCAGTAAATTCAGTTCTTTTTACTTCTTTAACTTTAGAATACAACAAAGTAAATGCTTAATCAGATAACATAGTACTCAACACACAATTTGATTTCGGGGAAACCAAATGGTAAAAACCCCGTGTTGGTTGTATTTCCTATTTTTTGCTTGTTCTCCTGGTTCCTTATCCTACCCTCTGAGTCCTGATGTGCACAACTCACCTATCTCTTGTTCAAGGTTGCCTTTCCTCTGTCAAATTTTAGGTTTTCATGTCTATGCTTTGCCAAAATTGCAAAAACCTTGAAAAAACCCTAGTTGTCCAAGTGTTAAACGATAAAATCTGAAACCCTAGGTCATGTCTTATGTTTCAGCGTTACTTTTTCACTCACTTAAGGCATGTGTTCTTTTTTAATGTCGCCTCGTCGCGTTACCCAGAACGAATATACCAAATGCCCTCCTGACTTTGCTTTTCCTTTGAGTCGCGTAGTCTCGTTAAAAAATAGAATATTCCTTCAGCCTTTTGAGACTTAGCGATATCTTGTTAGTCGGGTAGTCGCGGGATATCTGTGTTATAAGGCTTTATAAGAAATGGGACCCATTGTTAGTCGGGTAATCGCGGAAGATTTCTCACAGTTATGAAAATATGCTCAGACTTCGTGATTACTTCATGTCGCGCTATCGCTTGATCAGGCCATGGCTAACGGTTAAGTTTTCCTTCAGTTGCGTGGTCTAGGAAATAAATGGTGGTTAAGTGATTTCACTTTAGACTACGTGACTAACCGTTTGAAGTTTGCGGCATTACTCAGTCGGGATGTCGCCAGAAAAGATGAGTGCTTCGGTTTTCCAGTATGTAACAAGTAAAGCCAATGATCAGATGACATCTGTCATAAAATAAGTGGATTGTCGGGAGGTCGCCAGAAAAAAGAAAAGGATTGGGAAATCATAAGACTAAGGTATGTTTCCTTCGGTCGCAAAGTTTCTGAATAGTTCAAGGGTATGCCCGATTATTATGCGATTACACGCCAGCCGTTGGATGAAGGAATGAAAAGATCTGACGGTGGTCATGATGTCTGGAGAGAAGAGTGTCCCAGGAGAAAAGTCCTCCCGACTTGGTGATCAGGTCATGTCATGCAGTCGCTGTAAGTAAAGAAAGGGCACAAGTGACGTGTTAAGGAAAGTTGAATGTATTTCCTGACTGAGCGACTAAAGGTTATCGCTTAGTCTTGAAAAGGAACATAAGCATCTAGCGAAAAGGAGACAACTGTGAAGGTTAGTAATAACGGCTAGTCACCAGGTCTGGGACAGAAAGATGAGTTAAGGTTAACTCTTCGCGACTTCGATTTCACTTGTGTCGCCTGATCGCTAGATAGTGACTTGGGTCAGCCAGAGTAAGAAAGTGCATTATCGCCAGGTCTCGAGATCAAACTATGGTTAAGAACAAAGGCCCGTGACAATGAGACTAAATGCAGTCATGCAGTTGCTAGATTGCAAGATCCAGAAAGCGGCGGCAAGTGGTTGATATGACAGAATGAATCCTCAGCAACCAATAATAGAATCTTATTTTGATTACGATGCAAAATGGTAGCTAAGATGTGAGACAAGTAACAAATCACAAGATGACATGTCAGCTCTCTTAAATGTTATATGATTGCACCAAGGATTCATATTTGAAAATTTGATTTCCTGTCAACTTCGTGCAACTACGGCTAGGTTTTTCAAAGTTCACGGCATGGCAAATTAATGACAGAACTGATGTTTCTGAACTATGAGTTGTGTACTTTGAATCATAGCTATAAACTGATGATAGTGCATTCATTTATCTTTACCAAGTTTTCAGATTTCAAAGCCAGGTTGCTAGGTTTTCAGTGAAGGTGATATTCTGTTCAGTTGGAGTATATCCAAGGTTAATTAGAAAGTTCTGAATTGCAGAAAAGTTGTGCACAGAATGATTTGCTACTCTATCTGCTAGATTTGTTTCAATATCGGTGAGAAGGAAAGAGATACAAGAAATTGCAGACATGAGTGGAGCAGCTAGTGTCGC